>JASVEL010001157.1:0-295952 GCA_032618575.1 Nicotiana noctiflora
TGGAAGGCTACTAGGTAAGGACAATAGATAGATTGATGAATTGAAAATTTATTTGTAATATATGTAAAAAAACTAAGTCTGGACTAGATCACTCTTAAGGATTTGTTGGGTGGCACTAGGGAGCCTGTGAGCAAAATGATCAGGTGACTTATTGTAATTTTGTTCTTGGCCATCAATCAATTTTGCAATTCATGCCTCAGTAAAATGATCTGTTGAACTATATTCTATCTTTGATTATGTAAATATGTCTTGTGGTCCTTTGCCTGCATTTGAGGTTTCCCGTGCATTAATATAATCCACTAAATTAGGAGCATCATCTTAACAGGTAGAATGTTAATACTTGAGCATGGAACGTACACTTCCAATCACACCTTCTTGTTAATATATTCAAAACGCCTACTTTTTTTTTTTGGGGGTGGAGACAGGGGCGGATATAGGGTATAGTTACCGGGTTCCCGGGAACCCAGTAACTTTTGCGTAAACTCTGTATTTTTGTTAAAAAAATTATGAAATATCTATAAATATGAACCCACTTATTATTGTATATTAATTTAAAATTGTAACAGGAACCCATAAACTTAAAATCCTGGATTCGCCCCTAGGTGGAGGGTTTAAAAGTCATTATGCAATCAAGTCATGTGGATGTGGTTTGGATCTTGTCTACTCATGCAGAGTAGAGTAGAAGAGCTTCATTGTGGATGTTGAAACATAATTGCCATATTACTGTTACTTATAGACTTGAAAGTGTGGATAATTGCCAGAGCTCATTTGTATATGCAGAAGAACTTCGTGAGGTTTAGGTTTGAAGCTGAGCGTGTTTTATATATCTGTTTTTTCTTGATTTCACTTTTACGCTCTCTGCTTTGCTGGTTTAATGAGATCTGGGACTATAGCCCGTATGACCAAGCTACAAAAATCAGCTTATTCTGAAAAATGCTTTTCTCAAAAGTACTTTCAGTAAGAAGTAGTTTATGTTTGGCTAACTGGTTTGAAAAGCACTTCTGAACAACAATAAATGTTTGGCCAAGCTGTTAAAAATTGCTTCTAAGTGTATTTTTTCTCAAAAGTGCTTCTCAAGTGCTTTTGGAAGAATCTACTTTTTTCCGCTTCTCCTCAAAAGCACTTTTTTTTCCAGAGGCTTTGGCCAAACAACTCAGTTTTTCGGCAAAAGTACTTTTGGCCAAAACAAAAATACTTTTGGCCAAAAATAAGATTGGCCAAACGGGCTATAAGTTAGGATGATTATTTTGGCGAATGCTAACACAAGAATATGAACCGGGGAGTAAGGGAATTCAGATGTAATGGAAGAACAGTATTTCATCACAAAGAAAATGTTACCAATGGAAATCTAACATAGTGAAATTGGTATTGAAATCAATTGGCCTAACCTTTATTCTCTGGAGCCCAGGTAAATGCTCTTAAAATCGATAATCGATTGGTCAACGTTTATTATCCATACGCTATGAATGCACAAGAACTTAACATCATTTCTATCTCTCAGCATGACCACGTTCCAAAATTTTCCTAAGGACAAAAGGGAAGCGTCGTACAAACCAAAATCCAAAGCCCCCCCTCCCCACCCCCCACCCCCATCTCCACAAACTCGCGCCAAAGAAAAACATCCTATATGGGAAACAAACATCATTTGTCCATACCACCATTATGGTTACACGACATGGTAATTCTCGGTAGCCAGCAGCATTCTTTGAGAAAACTTGGGAGCAGACCCACCTTTCAATGGCAGAATGTTGGCAACCTGAAAATTACAATGAATCAACATATCAACCAACTCTGATGGACAATAGTTAGCAACCTATTGGAGATAACTTTGGGCAACATCAATTGCATAAATTCACGGTAAACTCCCTCAACATTGTAACTACATTTCACAAACAACCACAGGATTTCTTTGGGAAAATACAGAAGAATGATCCTTGAACAGACATAAGAAGGCTCACACACAGAGAATCAAAATAGGAAAGAACATGAATCAGAAGTATAAAAGAAAATTGTTAAGTAAAGCATCAAATTATCCAGAGACAAATAGCCCAAGCAGGTAAGCAGAAATAGTGCATATATTCAGCAACCTAATGGCTGAAAAAGGAGTGTCACAATATCATGTGTAGAAACAGGTGCAAACCTTCAGGTCACTGAATGTTCTTGAGGCAGTAAAACGGGCAGAAATTGGGAAGAAGACATCAGGATCTGCTGCTGGAACAACAAATTCCAATGATCCACTGCAAAATTTCCATTTCCACATTAAAGTTACAAATAACTACTAGAGATCAATCACATGCTTCAGTACAAAAACAAGTTTCAACATAAGCTAACCTGCGATTAGAATTGTCAATGAGAACTATAGACCACTCCAGAACAGAATTTCTGGAATCATACCTGCAATTAATGGGAGAAATTATTGAATCTTAATAGAACACTTGATCATAGGAACAGAAGTCCCCAGCAGTTCTCTCAATCACATTGCAGTACTTGGTCTAGTTTTGGTCATATCCACTGGATTTAGGTTTGCCACTACTAGTTACAAAGCATGGATAGCAGTTACAAAGCCTGGTTGCCAATTTTGACTATACGTGTTTATATTGCACTTCTTTCATTCACATTTTGTTCCAAAAGTAATCATGCCACTCCAATACAGCTGTAGCTGCATAACTTCACTAAAGGAAAAATACATCGGCAACTAGTGCACCTACTACAATTAAATTCACTATTTCAGTTCTCTGTACAACTCAATTCACTAGTGAAGCTTAACAATTCGATACTCAAAACCAATATTCACACCAAAATTTGCCTTTTTTATTATCAGTGGATAGTTTATACAAGGTGCAACAAGATAGATACAGAATACTGTTTCTTCATCTAGGAAGGAAAAGGTAATTGAAGTTTGAAATTGAACAAGAATAACCAAATCATATCCATCCATCCCGTTAAAGAACCACAATAAGTGGGAATTTTCCAATCTCCAAAAATCTTATCCCAGTTAACCTAGGGAAACAGCCTTACCAAAATTGGGGAAAGCAGCAGGGGTGTACACACCGCACAACTAAATTAAACATGAAACCACTTCCTAGTCTTGACCCTATGATACAACTGACTTAAAGGCACTACAGAATTTGCAAGCACTCCAGATATATTTACAGCTTTGTATAAAACCATTTCAGCCTTAAAAGCTCTAGTAAAATAAGATCTGTGCAAGTTGGTCCAAATATCCACAAGAACTTATCTTTGACATAAAAGTGTACTATATTTTATAACCGAGTGGCAGAGTAATGTTTGAAGCTAAAGTGTCACCTCCACTCTCCATCAATCTGCTGTATACGTGGGGCCTCCCTGAGAGCTGGGAGAGGTATAGAAATCACGGCATTCTGTAGATCAATCTGTGCTGGGGTTTCATACTCGATATTCACATAGGTTTCATTCCCAGAAACTGAAGGCCAGCAGTTAACTGAGAAAAAAATTGAAATTAATTATAAAGATTAAACATGATTGAATTGTAAAAGATGACAAAACAGAGATGTAGACAAGAACAACCAAATATCACAATGCTTACTAGTTAAAGGTAAAATCGACTCATCTGCACTTTGCATTCTCCACTTCAAGAGATTAACACCGTCACCAGATTGATTAGCAGGAAAAGGCCTATTAGGATCTTTGAGGCCTAGAATATTTTCATTAGAAAATAACTCCTTATTGATATTTGGGTGTGTTTTGAAGAGGATGGCTGGATTACCACTGGTTTCAACCTGAACATATAGAATCAGATGACAAATAAATTAAGTTGCCACAAAAAGACCATCAAGATTATCATGTTTTCTGAGATCAGATAGGGCTGCAAACTGGGAGTACAGAGTCATGTTTAAACACATATTTCAAATTGATATGGGCCTAGTGGAGTCTTCATCTTTGTTGGCAAGTGTTAAGCCTAGAAAAGGCATTGCCAGTTTGCCACTGCTCCTTAAAGAAGAAGAAATCACTCAAAAGAAGGAAGCACATGCAAAATTCACTTGGCTTTACACCCTCCAATAGCTTCTTAGTCCCATGTCTGATGCAAATGATTCAGAAATATGAGAAACGTTGTTTAGCTTCAGAAGGAACATACAATAAGTTTATTTTCCCAAAGAGATAAAAATGGAAGGGGCAGAAAAAAATCTAATGCTGACACTACACATTCTACCTGTAAAATATGCCATAAGCTGTCTAAAGATGACTAGGGAAAGAAACCAGAGAGAACTGGGATGTAAATGAAGATACACGATTGGAAGGGGCGGTCAAAAATCTTATGTTGACATTATGCATTCTACCTGTAAAATGAGACACAAGCTGTCTAAAGATGACTATAGAAAGAAAACCAGAGAGAATTGGGATGCAAATGAAGATACACAAATGACACATACTTGGTATGCAAAGGACTTTTATCATCAGCTTTGATGCTTCCGATGAAAAATATGAGAAAGAAAAGGGAGACAAGTGTGCAGTCAGAAATCATGAATTGCATCTATATTCTATACTAATCAAAAGTACAATTCAATCCAAAACCATGATGGCATGTAACTGTATGCTGAATTCACTTGATTCAAGTAGAAACCTAATGGATGACTTAAGTACCGTACCATCTATAAACGTTCTATTTACAAACTACAAGCAGCAAGGTACTGACAGGGAATGAGGATACAAATCAAAGGAACTCATGGACAAAGTATTTTACAAAAGAACAGGACACAAAACATTAAGGCACAATAAGATGTAAATAATATATAAACACTATACCGTCCACAATAGATCTCAGCAGAATGCATCTACAGCAATTTCATTATATCCCTCAATACAACCGTTATTTGAAACACAATTCTTTGAAAGAAATACTTTCTCATAAACTTTTTTTTGAAAAAGTAAGCAGTTTCATAGATGGATCAAGAAGCAGCAATAGGTAATACTTTATCATAGCCTGATCGTGCTTGACAGGTGACAATATCCAGCAATTCAAGAATTTTTAACTTCCTCTTTGTTTGGCTCTAATGAAGATTAATGGAAATGTGACTAACAGTGTCTAGTGTGTTCCACATCCATCGCAGAACACGTGCCATTGCCACCAAGAGGATGTGCAGTATTACCCCGTTTATTGGCCTTTAAAATAGCTCCACAGATGGCCAAAAAAAAGGGGATGCTTACACATGCTCAGAGAGGGAGAGTACCTGAACTTGGATAAGTCCATCTTCTTGGTTCAGAATTTGGAGAGACAAGGTACCCTGGACATCAAAGTTGCCGATACCGCCATCACGCTTTAATGTTACATTAATCTTCTCTTCAACAGTCAGTGTGACAGGATCAGTTGGTGGTGGAGCAGCTGGCTTGGACTGACCAACGCTTGGTCTGACATCTTCGACAATGACTTCACCCTCAGCTTTCAGAGATTCCAAAAATTGGTTGGCCCTTTGTGTTTTACCTAGCTGCATACCAAGACCTTTCGGGGGAGCTGTAGCAGATGCAGCTGGACGACCTGATCACATAAATGTGATGAGCTAATTATTCCAAAATCCAAATTAGTTTTCAACCACGTACTCGATGTTTCTCCAAAAAAAATGTGTTTTTCCCGTAAGTAAAATAACATGTGTATTTATATGATAGAAAGGAAAAACTGCTTAAGAACCATGAGAGAAGTAATACAATGTAGCTGCACAAATTCTTTGGGCCTACCAACTGATTCCAGGATTTGAATTATGCACATATGATGAAGATTTTAGGGGCATGTCTCAAGTAGAGATCACCTCCCAAAAACAAGAAGTATTGGGAAAAGAGTAAACACAAAGCTGTATGATATCATTACCGATGTTATTATTGGGTGTGTCAGTGTGTGTGTGTGTGGGGGGGGGGGGGATAAAGAGAGGAAGAAACGCAACAATGTCATGTTTCTCCCCCAACCTTGCTTCCTTATCTTCTCTGCATTACTCTAATAAAAGAAAACCTAAGTAATTAAGAAAATAGTAGAGTAAATTTTCAGCATAACTCATGCAAGACGGAAACAATGCTACGTAGACAGTAAAAGCCCCACAACCAGCTGGCGACAAAGTTAAAGGGGAAATTAGACATAAAATATTGCAGCCAGCTTAAACTCGAAAACTTTTTTCAAAGCTTTAAACGCATAAGTATGTGTATCTTGGGTTCTTTTCATCTTTTGTTCACCCAGAACAAACCAACAGTTAGAACTTTTTAAAGCTTAGAGATGGTACAGTAATACAGTAACAAACCCTGGTCCAAAGAAATGCAAAATATCAGGTTCCATATAGTACATAAGGTAGAATATGTACAATAAGAACTTACATTGCTTGACTTTATATAGGTCAAATAGTTATTTACAGAGTGTTACCCTTGATTCAGATGGAACTTATGCAACTGTCGCAGGAATGTTTAGGATATTATTCATGACAACTGTCTTGGATGCACAGAAGGAGCAAATTAGAAAGATGAAGGACTTGCAGGTTTTTTTTAAAGGTACTTGAATATTTGATTCATTTCATCGGGTGTTCATGTTTATGAGCCTTCCACATTTTGAAAGTATACTTAGGGAGTAAG
Organism: Nicotiana noctiflora; assembly: GCA_032618575.1. Taxonomy (NCBI): domain Eukaryota; kingdom Viridiplantae; phylum Streptophyta; class Magnoliopsida; order Solanales; family Solanaceae; genus Nicotiana; species Nicotiana noctiflora. The sequence continues at coordinate 6,586 of JASVEL010001157.1, forward strand.
CTTATGCAATTTTGATTCCTCCCAATCATCTTAACGAAGCATTTATTTTCCTTCAATTAGTATTCCCTATAGACTTCCTGTGCATTCATCACATTGGTGCCTTATGTTTTCCTCACCAATATAATTCTACTGCTTTCCTCCCAATATACAGACATGTAATACTAATTAGAATTGAACGAGTTCCACATCCTATGCTCAAAGAATATAAGAAGCCATGCGGGAAAAATATGCAAAACTCAGTGATGCACTGCCTCGGTAAGGTGTGTTTGAACTAAAGACACATAGCACATTGATTAGGAACAACAAATACAAACCCTTGGATTTGGTGGAAAATGAATCCAAATCGGTGCTTGGTCCAAGTCCAGAACCACTGCCAAAACCACCACCTCCTAAGCTAGATAAGTTTGTATCGCTACCGAAGCCAGTGTCAATTCTTCCAGAACCCATAGATTGCAGAGACATGAAACCTCCTTTCTCACCTCTATTCTTCTCAATCTGCAAAGCAGTTTCCACATGTTGATTCTTCTAATAGCACTCAAAGGATCCAAGATAAAAGAAAGGTTAAAAGTTACGGCACAGGTAGCACTGGTGTCCTGAACTACCTTGCTTTTATCAATCTCACTGGCTTTACGCTTCATGACATCCTTAGTTTCATTAATCTTGCTCTGTAAGACTAACTTATGCAATTTCTCTTCATGGCTCTCCATTTCACCATACTGCTTGACTTGTGCCACGGTAACATTTTCCTTGTGCCCAAGAGAGATTACTTCATCAAATGCAAAAATAAGCTCAAAAGCTGTCTGTGAGATTCCCTCCTCATCTAAGCAATGACAGTATTCAGGCACCTAATAACAGTCAAGGAATCAACCCAAATCCTTTCCATGTGACAAATAATCTTAGAAAGCAACAAGCATAAAAAAGCTATGAGAGATATATTTTGCAGCTTGATGAAAATTTGAACTTAGATGAGGACAAGCATTTCTTATGAAAAGTATCAAAACACAATGAACAGAGTTGGGCAGAATAACCTAGAGCTGATAAGAAATGAATCGTAATATGTATCATAAAAACGGAAAGGATACAATTTTAGACAGCAGCCTCAGTGTCTCCAAATCTTCAAGAATGTTGCTCTGTTTGTTTGTCACAAGCAGCAAGTATAGAGATTCAATCGGCTGATAAACATAACGCACGTTTTCAGTCTCCACATAGGTATGTTGCTTTCCTGTTCCAACCAATTTGGGGAAGGCTGCAAGATACCCTTCAATTCTTATACGAGACATATCAACAAACTGCCTCGAGACAAGTGCTGTAGAAGAGGTGAAATGAACAGTCAATGGTGGTTTGTGGCAAATGTATCCGATTATAACTAGAGAAAAAGAATATTGAGCATCCCAGATGCAAGAACTGATTGAATAAACATCCCACCATGATCAAATGAAAGAAGACTGTTCTGTTCTTTTTTTTTTTTAATATGCAAGAGCAAAAGAATCTGTAGAATTATTTACCAGAAAGCATCAAAGGCCAACTGACCCACTACAAGAGCGAATTATCAGAGGAAACAGAAACTCTTTTCTTTCAAATGTCAATAATAGAAACCATTGCAAGCTAAAACATGTACAGAACTAGACCCTATAGGATTAGAAGATGGAAACACAGGTAGGTGTGAAAACCAAATAGTGGCAGTAGACACCATAATAGTTCCAATTTCTCCCTCCCCATTTTTCATAATTCTAACTAGCGTCATTGAATCAACCATTGATGCTTGATTCAAGGTAGGTTATGCATGAACGCGGGATGCTTTATGCACCTGGCTGTCCCTTTATACCACTAGTCTCTTTACATAAAGAAAGGGCCGACCCAGTTTAATACCCACTTCGTGGGTGTCTGGGGAAGGGAATACTCTAGGCAGCCTTCCCCCTGCTTTGCAGAGAGGCTGATTCGAACCCGCGACCTGACACACCACGGCAAGCAAGCTTACCACTGAGCCAAGCCGGCCCTTCTACTAGCCTCTTTACATAATAGATATGGAAAACAAATATTTTTTTCTGTCTATCCAAAAGTTTCTCATTTTACAGGTACATGGTTACAAATTTATGTATCATTTACCTTTTCTCTCCTTTGAGTATGTGTTCCATGATTTAGTCCTTTCCTTTGCATAAACTTTACATTCCTTTTTACCTTTTCCAAAAGATATTAATTCCTAATACTTCGCATCTATTACTAGAATGTGAAGTAGGTATGGACAACTAAAATGCAAAGCCTGTAGTTTTCTTTCAAATAATAATCTTATAACTTCCTCACATATATAGTAAGACTTCTTTTACTCTCTTCCCTATACTACTACTTTCCTCCACCCACCGATTTACCCTTTTATCTACCATCTCATAGTCTTAGTTGCGCTTAACTCTACCATTCCTCTCCACGTTCTCCCAACCCAAAATGTATATTTTTTGGCTAACATGTTCAATCTTTTCTGTTTTGCTTAAGAATTGCTCAGAGACATTAGCTCACCTAAATATAAATGTAAGGATAAAAATGTATTTCCATATTACATAAAAACCTAGAATGTGCCATGGTTTTTATCGCTTTATTGTATCACTTAGTATCCCTAAGGGTATTAGAATTTTGTTCACTCATTTTGACCAAAACAAATGTCGTAATGGGTAAGCAACATATGACCAGATGTATCTATGCAGTATATGCATGCCTAATCTCTTCTTTCAATGAAAAAGGGGATCTATTTGCAAACAAAAATACTTCGTTTGAGGATATGTTGTCAGCTATGAAACAAGAAAAGAACTGAGTAAAGATCTCCAAATGTTCACAAGTCAAACCAGTAAAGTACATTCTTTATATATTGCAATGTCAGTCAATGATGATTAACAGTAGATAGCCCAAGCCCTTCGCAAATTACTTTAAACTACTCTATTCATGTTGCTCTACGCCTTCTGTCTTTATACGGGGTTGGCATCTTGATATTCAATAACACATGAATTAGAGATAATCTACTCTTGTGCCAAGTTGGCATCTTCCATTTTCAATTACACATGAATTAGAGATCATCTACTATTGTGCCTCCAGTTATACCTATGGAATTTTCCTTTTCTCCACTAATTGCAATTTTTATATTTCTCCACCATAATAATTAAACTAACTTATACTATCAAATGTTTTTCTTAGTTAAGTGCTTTTCTAAGGCCCTTTTATAACGTTCAGTCTGTAAACTTCAGAAAAGGAACGAGTCGCATAGTTTTGCAAATCAGAATGCAGAATAATAGATCTTACTAGTTTATTCTCACAGTTTTGTCAAAAGAACAAGATTAATTGGCAGATGCCAAATTTGTGTAGAATTGCACCACAAAAATTATTCGACTGAAGAAACTAGAGATTCCAGAAACAGATAGAGTAAAGATAGTACCTTTGCCTGACTTAGAAATAATGGACGCAGCTAGAACAACCTGCAGCACATAGAACAGTTTGCAATTATTATCACAACGATTCGTTTTCAAAATCAACAAACTCCATATTTTCCCTCGGAAAGTCCTGATTTTTTCTAAAGAGATCCTAAAATGTTCAGCAAAAGATTAATCGTTAAAGATATTTAGTTATAAGCTCATCAACAACCAAAATCAGATGGGAAAAAGAAGTTGTCAGTCGGAAAAATTCATTGGAAACATAAGCCAGTGGAATATTACCATCTTCGCAGATCTCCTGTTTCAGACCTTAATCAATAGTAGATCGTGTATCACCTGGAATTTAAACACAAATTCCTTCTGGTAAGAATAAGTCATAAAAATTACTCCAATTTATTCGCATCACAAAGGCACGGGCCGCTTACTTAATATGGGAGGCCTAAAGCCAAAACTATAAACACATTAGTTTAGATAATCAAGAAAATAATCTATGATTTTAACAAATTTTCTTTATAAGGTTTTAAAAGTTTTCTTTTAAATATTCTACAAGAAAATATTATCTAATATTCTAAAATTTTAGAGTTAAATCATTCAAATATTCATATTTTACTAATAAAATAGTATTTGATAACTATAGTCTATAATCAATGTAGTGTAATGAAATAAAATATTAATGTTTCATTATTTAAAACGGAAAACAATCAAATATGTCCTTATACTATTGAAAAAGGTCTAATATTATACTTAGTTATACTATAAATCCAAATATACTCCTAACATCGTATTATCGGTCCAAATATATCCTTAACATTGTAAAAATGGTACAAACTTATCTTGTGAACACATTTTATTGCTACCTTACTATTCACCCGGTTTGCAGCTACCTAGTTCAATGACTTTGAAGTTCTATCATTATTTGGAAGACTTCATTGCCTCAACTTCCACTTGCTTTTCAAAATACCTATTGCTTCTCAAGCCGACATGAGAAGTATACGTACCTTTCACTTGATCTTACAATTTTGTGTTTTATTTTGCATTTCATTGTGTTGCCGCTGAATTTGTAAGACCTATTTAGGAAAAATTTAGTAACACTTTTATATTAACATAACACATAAAGAGAGAAAGAATAGTAGAAACACGATTGAAGAGAAAGAAACAAAAAAAATCTCTCCTGTCTAGATTATTTTTCTTACCCATCGTAGTCAAATTTGAAACTGTAAACTTGTTTGCATATACCTTTGCTTACTTTTTGTAGTATAAAACAAAATGTATATTCATTGCATGAATTGTGAATAGGAAAATCAAAATTTTCTCTGTTCACACTATTTTATATTATCTTTAATTGTTAGCATTTTTTCTTGGTATAGTTTGTTTGTATTTTTATGATTTGTAATTTTTCTTCAAAGGTTGTGGGAAAGAGATAAAAATGGGAGTAGAATGGTGAAGTGGCAATGAAATGTTGTCATAGGGAGATAGTTAACGGGGGAAGGGCATGTTTGTATCACTTTTATGATGTCAAGAATATATTTTGACTGATAGTATGATGTTAGAGATATATTTGAACCGATAGTATAACGGAGGGAAATATTAAACTTTTTTCAATGGTATAGAGATATATTCGGCCCTTTTCCCTACTTAAAATAATTTTACTAATATAAATAAGTAGTATAATGAAATAAAATATTAATGTTTTGTTACTTAAAATAATCTTACTAATATAAATAACTACTAACTAATAACTAATATAGAACCCATGCACCGAGGAAATTAGAGTTATAAAATAAACATAGTAATGTAGAGCGCATACCAATCAATGATATGCATTATTCACATGCTACTTAGGGCCTCCTATAATGGATTTTAATGTAAAATGTATATATGGAAGCGCCGGAGTAGAAGATCTAAACAATGTTTGAATACTTCTGTTTGATTTGTTTGTAGTTAAATCTTAGTCATTCAATTTTAGACATTGCTCCATTTATTTTTATTAAGATTAAGACTGTCTATATATTTATATGTATATTAAGATTATAATGTCTGAATTTAAATACATATCTTAATATTAAGAGCTCATTTTGCCATGAAAATATTTTCACTTTTTTTTTTTTGAAAATTTTAGCTTTTTTTCGAAATCAATATTTAGCCATAAATTTTCCAATTGAATTTTGAAAATTTACAAAAATTTTAAAAACTCAGAAAGCTGTTTTTTAAAATTTTCACTCAGAGCATTCACAAAAATTCAAAACAACCCAAATTATATTTATGTCTAAACACAACTCTAATTTTCAAATACCATTTTCACTTGGAAAAAAAATTCTTTTTTTAAAATTTTACAATTCTTATGCCCAAATGGCCAGTAAATATTTTATTAAGATCTAAATATTGATTAATTAAAACTATTTATTTTCTCTACATCTGAATATGTAAAACTTGTCTTTATTTAAAAATTAATAAGTATAAATTCAAATTGGATAATACTAATTAATCTAATATTATATTAACAAACTAATTTTAAAAATTATATGGTGGTTACTGGTGATGGTTATGGTTCTGGGTGTCAACTGGATAGTGGTTGGTAGTAGTGTTGGTTGGTAGTAATGATTATGGGGTAGTAGATGGTGGATGACTATAGGAGCATGATTATTGGTAGTGGTGGTGGCTAATAATAGTGATGAATAATATATAATGGTGATTGGTGATTGTTGTGGTAATAGCGATTGGTAATGATGATTGTAAGTGATGGCTAATTGTAGTGATAATTGACCTTCGTGTTTGACAACAGTAGTGATTGTGGTTGAAAATGAGGGTGATGTCTATACTGGTGGGGGACGTCAATAATAGTAATGATGGTGATTAGTGGTAAAAGTTTAGGAGTAATAGTTAAATATTAGTTTTACATAAATTCTTGAATGTATATCATCTTAATGATATTAAGACTCTTACAAATCTTAACCATTAATATCCATTCACACATATTAAGTGGTTGTAAAATTTTAAAAAATAAACAGACTTAATAGGTTAAGATCTGAATTATTAAGATTCAGATCTAAAAAACAAACGCACTGAACGATTTAGATCTGAATGATCAAGATTGAGACTTTTCTGAAGTGCAAAGAAATGAGATGTGTTTGTTTGAACTTAATGATGGAGGTATGAATCTTAATCATTCAATTTTCAGACATTAAGTGCGTTTGTTTTTAAGCTTGAATTCATCATTAAGGGTGTGTTTGGTATGAATCCTATTCTAGGAAAATGAGTGATTTTATTACTTATTTTTTCTTATTTAGTTGGTGAGTAGAAAATATTTTTCGGAAGATATTTTCTAGTGTTTGGTTAAAGAGTAGAAAATATTTTTTTAGAAAAATATTTTTTTGTTAAAATAAAAAAATACTTTTTATATCATAAAAAAATACGTTATTGTTGAAATGAAAAAAAAGATCTATCTATAATATGAAATAAATTATTATTATTATTTAGGTTAGGGTTGGGGTGGTGGGGTGAGTTGGTGGGGGTTGGTGGGGATTAGGACTAGGATGAGGAAGGTTGTAAAGCAGTTTTAGAAATGTTTTTCCTTCTCTAGGGAAAATATCTTTCTTAAATTGGAGGAAAAAGATTGTGAGGAAAATATTTAGGCTAACTAAATGGGAAAATTATAAAAGATTTCCTTCATACCAAACATAAGGAAAGTGTGTTTGTTTTATTTACTTGTAAAAACATCACAACACCATAAAACCTGTCGACTTGATTTTTTATAATCAAATGACAGTTATTACTAATAGTATGTTTGGACAAGCTTCTTTTTGGCTAAATTTTTTTTTTTTTTTTTGCCTAAAGTATTTTTGGCCAAAAATTGAGGTGTTTGGCCAAGCTTTTGGAAGGAAAAAAAAGTGCTTTTGAGGATGAGCAGAAGGAGTTTCGTAGACAGAAAAAGGTAGTTTATCTCCAAACGCATTTTTTTAGAAGCACTTTTGAAAAAAATACACTTATATGCAGTTTTTTAAAGCTTGGCAAACACTAATTGCTGCTCAGAAGTGTTTTTCAAACTAATTGGACAAACACAAACTGTTTCTCGTCAAAAATACATTTGAGAAAAACACTTTTGAAAAAAAACACTTCTCAAAATAAGCTAATTTTTGCAGTTTGGCCAAATGGGCTATAAATAAAATTATAGCTGAAGCTCTGGACAAACGTAAATGTAACAAAATCCAAAAAAGTTTAATGTAAGTAGAAGAAGCAAAAGCATTACAATTTTAATAGATACTTTCTGGTGATGGTAGTTGAAAGATTAAAAATTATGTTTTTATGTCTTCAATTGCCACAGGGAAACCACCTTTCATTTTCGTGCAAAGTAGATCTCTGCATCATTGTGTACTTAGAGTATAGCAAAATGTTTTGGTCTTCTAGGAATTCACTCTGTTGTTAGCATGCATACATTTAGCTTGGCAATTAAGTTTAGAAAGCAATAAATAGGAGAGATGTTCATTCGTTTTAGTAGCAATTGGATTAGACAAAGATGACGAAATTTGGGAAGCTTGATACAGTGGCCAAAACATGTACCAATTCAGAACTTTAGTCAATATATCTATATACTATTGAATAGTCTTGCTTATGGCTACCTATGTTGTTCGGACTCTCCGAAAACGTGGTTGGATACGTGTCGGGTCCTCCAAAAGTAGAGCATCTTCGAAGGATCCAACACGAGTGCGACTACATTTTAGAGAGTCCCCGCAACATAGATGGCTACCCGCTTTCAGGTTGATGTTGGCAAGAGGCCAGTGACGGGGCTTCGTTTGTACGCAACCACTTAGCCATCCACATGCAGGCTGCAGCTGCGAGCACAACTTGAAGATAAATTTTGAAGCTCAGCCCAGTGGAGTCTTGTTGACATCAAAGATTTTTCCTTTGTTTCTCTACATTGCAAAATTCAGTTTTCCTTCTGTAGGTTCCGTTTCCAGTCAGAGTAGAATATCATTGATAGGATGAAAAATTCGACGATTACTTGATCATTTCGTAAGAGTTAAGTATGTAATAACAATGATTAGTACGGCCATCATTAACCTAAGGGAAGGCAAAACTCTATATGATCATGGGAAGGCCAATAAACAGCTTCCCTTGGACAAGGCAGTGGAGCAGGCTGTGCAATGAAGGTTGGATATTGCTGTCCTGGCATCAATACAGTGTAATCCGATGCATATGATGTTGTCGATACCTGAAAGAGATAATATAGTAATCAATCAGATACTACGACTTCAGAAGCCTATCTTTTTAATTTACTTGTGTTGCTATATTTTCATGTTCAGTATTATAAGGTATTCAGTTCATCCTAGAGAACCTAAGTTCCGGGATCAAGAAACATATGTTGCAACAACAACAACAACAACCCAGTATAATCTCACTTAGTAGGATCTGAGGAGGATAGTGTGTACGCATAACTTACCCATACCCTAGGGTAGATAGGCTGTTCCAAATACCCGGCATCTTTTCCTCCAAGAACTTCCCACCTTGCTTTTGGGGAGATTCGAATTCCAACCGAAACCTTTCGGTTGGAAGTAGAGGTTCCTCCAAGAAACATATGTTGCATAAAAAGAAAAAGGAACAAGCGATTCATTGGTATATTTGTTGTTACAAAACTACAGAATAGCACTCATGTGACACCAAGATCTCTGCCCAAGAGTATATAGGATTGGCATGTATGAAACAGATTTATTCCTCTATTTCAAGATTAGTGATCAGAAACCCTTACTCTTTGGGAACCTGCAAGTTTCTCAAGTGACTCTGATTCCAAGGAACTGTCGACGCTATCTGAAGTTGGCTTAAAGAGATGCTCAAAGAGAGCCATGATAAGAAACATGGATATGAGAATAGCTGTAGCTACAAATCCAAATGAAATGGCATTCGTCGATGATCCTAAATTCTTTTCTTGTGCTTGTGATTCTGAACTTGTGTATATATTCCATGGCCTTGGACTTTCTGAACCAAATTCACTCATTTCCTTTTACTTCACTGATCAAACCTCTAGAAATGGAGCCAAAGGCCTCTATCTCTGACTACTACTAGCTTATAATTAATCCACTAATTGAAATGGATACAAGGCCTGTCCTGGTAGGAAAAATAGAGCAGGTGTTAAGTACCAGAAGATCATTTAAGCTTTATTTCATATGATATGCTAACTAGGAAAATCGAGAACTAACATGCTACAAATGTTTGAATTATACTGCTACTGGCAAATAGTGTTTATCAGTGTATATACCAAATGATGATTCCCAGAGAAGTTATTTAGCATAGTTATGGATACTTTTTCCTTTTCTAACACAAACAATCTACAATACATTATCAAGTACCAGTAGGCAGGGGCGGATGTACACTTAAAAAGCGGTGTAGCTTCTTCGAATTTTTTTTTACTAAATATATGTATTAATATTGTGAGGAAACAGAAACGTAGTTAAAAATAACACCACTTGACATAGATTGTCTCTTAGGGGTCGTTTGGTAGGGTGTATAAGAGTAATGCTGAATATGGTGTATTAGTAATGCCAGTGGCGGAGCCAGTAATTATACAAAGGGGTATCAAAATAAAAAAAAATTGCAGCTATCGAGAATGAAACTTGCAACCTTATGTAAATTTTGACACTCCTTGACTATTGCACTAAGAGTTTGTCTTTTGTCAAGGGGTGTCAACCCCTTGTATATATTCAATTTTTTTTTAAAAATAGCTATTAACACAGTGTTATTTTCCGGCGAAGGGGTATCGGTTGACACCCCTAGGAAAGGGTGGCTTCGCCACTGAGTAATGCTGGTATTAGTTATGCTTGCATTAGTTATGCTGGTATTAATTATGCTGACATATTTCTTATTCATTGTTTGGTTTGATGTATTAAAGTATTACACAATTTCTAAAAGAATTGTTTGTTTATGAAAATGACCTCAAAACTAGTCAACACTCCTACTTTTTAAAAGAAACATATGTTGAGAAATATTTCTATATGAAATTTTTTTAAAAAAATTATTTTATTTGTCTACCTATATTGTAAAATAAAATTAAATATTTATTGATAAAAAGGAAATATGCTAAGTATTTATTTATTTAGTAGGGATATAATTTTATTTCTCACTATTTGAATTATTTTGGACTTGCACTAGTATACCAACTAGCATATTTTAATCAAGCATAAATTTTGAAGGACAGTTTTATCTTTCACTAAGCTAATGCATGCATTAAAACCCATTGTATTGCTAATACTATTGTTTTCTATGAATTAGTTATGCATAGGCTAATACCAAATAGGATGTATAACTAATGCTTGCATAACTAATACATAAATTCAAAATATCTATCAAATAAGGTATTATTAACACACAAAGCTAATGCATGCATTAGCTTATCTAATGCATCCTACCAAACGATCCCTTAGCGTGTTGGTTATGTGCTTGATTTTGCTCTAAAAGATCAAAGTCAAACGCACTTATTTGAGAGAGCATGTTTGGATATGATAATTGAAGTTATTATTTCCGTACTTCTATAAATTTCGACACTGCTTACAATTTCTTTTGCATACTCCCTTGCAAGTAGGTGTTATCCACTTTGGCCTGTTTATGCTGTATATGTATCAGCTGCATCATAAAATATTTCCCATTTTTTAACACTATTAACACAATGGCACTGAGCAAAATTTTGTATTATGATACTAAGAAACAAACCATATTGAGATGATAGCATGAAAGTTTTACAGAAAATGAAAAACAACAGGAAAACAAATTAAGGGAATAATTAAGTTGAATAGAAGAATCAAGAAATGTGATACAATTCAGACTATCACCTTAAAGAAGGATCAAAGAAATCTCAGGATTTGCCAATTTAGAATGTGAAGAACCAATCTGTTTTTTGCAGGAAAAATTGCAGAGAAAAGGGCTGTAATTTAATCCTGAGAAACAGGAAGAAAAAGCCAAACAGATGACTCCAAATGAATTATTGAAGAATGCAGCTCAAGCTATAGCTAGCTTTATACCTAGCACTAGCAGCAAAAATAAAATATAAAGACAAAGTTGTATGATAAAATATTAGATACTACGTAGTATATATTTTTGTTTTTTGTTTTTCTTTCTTTTCCTGTTCTTTGATGTTCACAATTCGGATGCCTAACTTCATGAATACTACTATACTATCTTTGGACATTTGAGGAAGCAAACTTTAATAAAAGAAAAAGTGTTGGCCCTCTTGTCCAAAGAAGACAGACAAACGGTGACCCCTTTGATGCTTGCAAAAGAATTCACTAATCTTTACATTATCATTATTAATGACATTCCCTTAGCTAAATCCAACACAAATTTTCATAAAAATTATTATTTGGGGGTTTGATGGATCCACAAATAATGGGGAGAGAAGATGAACCACCACGTTATAAATTGAACATACACTTAGTTAAGTGTGTATAAAGAATATAGAGGCAAATGTATATGCAATTCATCATCAAAAAGATATTGCCTTAACGAACATGCATATGAAGTTACCATAGAAATAGATGGTCAAAATGTCAAAAACAAAATGTATTCAGCACTCAGAGCTGGCAAAACATACAAAATGGTCTTCCACTAGAGGAATAAGCTGTCAAATAAAAACTTTTAAAAAAATACAAAAGGCTGCTGCAGATAGAATTATAATAATACAAATAAAATGCCAGTAAACTTTAATGGTGCATCGCATTACTTAGCAGTCGAATCACCTCAGACAAGGAAAAAGGAAAAAAAAAAAAAAAAGCAGGTAGAGGAATTTCTAAAGGAGATATCTGTTTTTGATATCTTAAGCTTGTAAGGCACTAGACTCAATTACTTAACGATCACTCATGTTATTTTGTCCAGAATCATATGGACACTCTAATATCACTTGTTGATTTTACTAGCTCGTACCTATATACATTTTTATGTTTTATTATTTTAAATGGTTGTGTCCAGAAAGCATGCACATACTTTGACTATTTTACCCGGTATCCGCTACTTAACTACTTTGTTTCATTTAGCTCTCTGTTTTCTTTTAAAAACTCTGACAACCTAGTCAACTACTTAGCTTGTGGCTGAATAATTTGCAAAAAGCTTTAAGTTCTGCTCATACAACTTAAATCCAGAAAGTTGTAACAGTCAGGTAGGTCATTTTGAGAATTAACGTCCCGCTCGGCGACATAAGGTCTTGAGGAGTTTCGTATTATGTGTTATGACGCGCGTGTGTTGTCGAGTTTGATTTTCCGGATGATTTAGAGTGAATTTGGAAAAAAGATTCTAGTTTAGGAAGTTTAAGTGGTAAGAGTTGACCGGAATTTGACTTTTATGTAAACAACTCCGAAATGGGATTTTGATGATTCCAACAGCTTCTTATGGTGATTTTGGACTTAGGTGTGTCTCCAGATTTGGATTTGGATGTCTGTAGAGTAATTTGAAGCATTTCGGCGAAAGTTGGAAAAGTTGAAGTTTTGAAGGCTGAGAGGTTTGACTAAGAGTTGACTTTGGTAATGTCGAGACCAGAATGTAATTTCGAGAGTTGGAATAGCTCCATTAAGTCATTTGGGACTTGCTTGAAAAATTTGGCGTCATCCTGGGTTGATTTGGTATGTTTCAGCTCGAGTTTTAAAAGTTGGAAGTTTTGGAAGTTCATAAGTTCGATACATCGTGCGATCCGTAGTTTCAACGTTGTTTAATGTGATTTAAAACCTCGAGCGAATTCGTGTAAGGTTGTGAAACTTGTTGGTGTATTTTGACGAGGTCCTGGGGGTCTCGGGTGTATTTCGGATGGGCTACGGGCCATTTCTCCATGTTGTTGGACTGTTGTTTCGCCGATACCTGGTTTTCTTAATCACGTTCGTGTAGTGTAATTCTGGAGGATGAAATATTTGTTCTTCACGTTCACAGCGATTGGTCTGTGATTGCGTAAGCGTGTATTTGGCTTCTCCACGTTTGCATCACTCTGTCCGCCTTCGCATAGTGCCCTTTAGTTGGGCAATAATGTTTTCTTAATCGCGATCGCACCTTTTCTATCATGATCGCAATGTGTGACCTTGGCATCTGGTAATTCCTTTACCGTGATCGCATGACTTCTTACGCGACCGCATAGTACATTTTTGGGCAGTAGCCATTTTTCTTCTATGCGATCTATCTGGTAATTTTTGTTGTGGGGACTCAAGGTAAAGCTGTTGTTGTTGTCCTTATTTCAATGGAGCTTTGAACTATCAATTTTGGGATTATAAATTGTATAGAGATAGATATTCCTTGTTGCAAGATGTTAGTTAAATACTGTTATTATTTCGATGAATGTTATTATGTCAAACTTACCTGGTCAGTAAGATTAGGTGTCATCACGACCTCTCACGGAGGGAGATTTGGATCGTGACAAAAGCCCATTTTATTAAAAAATGCAAAACAATCAATGGATGTAAATGAAGATAATTTCTTTTTAAAAAGTAATAAGGCTATTATGAGTATGTAATATACGATCCACAGGGTAATCATAGGAAGATAGAGGAAGGAACCATTTCTTTTTCTCCTTTTCATTCATTGAGGCTTTTTTAACAAGATAATTAATGACCATTGTCTCTGAAAAGCTATTCAGAGTTAGTTTTATCAATCGTGTCTACTTGATGTTCAATGAATACCGATAGCATTCAATTGCCCGACCCCCTTCAACCACCCCCCCCAAAAAAAAAAGAGAGGAAACTAAAAGAATAAGAAAATAATAGCAAAATTTATAAAAAGTAACATAAATAATCCTGTAATTTACTCCACCAACATTTGAAAGAAATATAACTTTTGCACTTGTCGATGCTGTAAATTTATTATCAGAAATTTAATTTAAGAGAAAGAGAGGGAAGAAAACGTAGAATTAGAAGTGACATTAGTCATTACCTTTTGAAGATTTCACTTATTATTCCCTCTGTCTGATTTTATTAGTTAGGTATAGAGAGACTAAGATAATTGTTTTACTTACATACTAATATCTCCATTCTATATAACCATTAGACTGAAAAATTAAGATAATAATTTGACTTACATATTATATAAGTAGTAATAAAAGAAACTATTAAAGTAATAGTCGAAAACTAGTTTCAAACTGAAATTTTGAATTCTTGAAGTTTATAGATGGTGTGGGATTGTGGCAAATTGTTTAGGACACTTTAAAATAGAAAGAGTATCCTATTGTAGAAATAGTAGAAATAATGGAGTATATGAGTAGTATGGAAGTAAATTCTTCAAATAATAATAATTTAAAATTAGTTTTGTTTTACTCAAAAGTTATCGATCACTTTATAAATTCAAAATAATATATATAAGTTGAGTGTCAATCATAGCAAGTCATAACACGTCAAGAAACTAGTAAAGGAAAAGGCAATAAGAGATGATCATACTAACAACAGAAAACGTAGGCAATCTTTATTCATAATAATAGAGTGGTCTGCCTCCCCATGAGGAGGTTCAGAGCATTACAATCATGTTTATTTGGATCTACCCTCTCTCTACTTTCGTTGGTGGGTTCTCACTCCATATTTTGCTATGTATGTTTAGAGTCCCCGTGTGAAAAGAGTGGAACCCCCTTTTTTGCTTCCTCCCTCGCTATTTATAGATGTGAACTGTATAAGTTGACCTTTGGTGGCTGGGCCCACATTAGGAGGTTATTTTAGACATAACAGATAGGTCGTAACCTCAATAACCATTTTAGATGGATACAAAAAGTGTCCTTAATTAAGAGTGGTCATGTCACTTATTATTCTTGCATTAGCCGAGAGAAACGATTAACCTCGTTAACTGTCATATAGCCGGGTTCTGACCCATACAGTAAGTCCCTCCGCTTATCATGGTCGCCTCGAAGTCGAGCTTGATGAGCGGATTTTAACGATCATGAAATGGATAGTTTTCGGGCGAGGGGCGAGGGGCGACTGCTCATGTCGAGATCATGACACCCCTCCCCTCCTCTTCTTATATGGCGATAGTCCGATCCCTTGTACACGAGTGTCGCCAGCGAAGGGAAATAATCGGTATGCTGTAGTGCGAATACGATGCACATAATCTATATGAATTCTCAATGGCGTAGGGTTTATCCCGCTCTTATCGATAGGTTTATTTGCTTTTCTTTAATGAGCGAGATGACGATCGTGATTGGGTGGGTACTTTATGATACCAATCATGGCGACGCACGTTTCGATATAATTGAACCATTTTTTACGGTTGGATATGCACTTAATAACATCCATCGATTTTCCCGAAAATCAATTACGTTGCCTATAAGATGGTTTGGGCATTTGGTTCTTGGCATTCTTCAGTGTGCTTGTGAGATTTTAGAGCTCTTGTTTCTTGTGAACTTAGATTTCTTCCCCTTTTGCAACAAGTTTTTCACTGTTCTTCGTCAAATCCGGCATTCTACTCTATTCCTCAGACAACTGATCAATGGCTAGTTCTTCTCCTCGTGAAGTTCTTCTGATGGTACTGCCGGTCAATCCCCCGGTGATTGAAGGCCTGTCTCCGGCGCTGGGACAAGGGGGTCAAAATGAAGCTAAAAGGGTACCATCAATAGACGAATACTCCCCGCAACTGGAGGCCCGGCGGCAGATTTCACCGCCGATGTAGGGGATGACCCTGTGGATGAGGTCCCACAGATGGGGGAGGTGGGTATGGCCCAACTGTGGGAGCAGGGGTTCGTGCCGTCTCACGCTGACATTGTCCTTGCTCGGCCAGAGGAGAGGGTCCACATTGATCACGCCAGGTACTGTAGTTTTTATGCGTACCCCTTTAGATTGGGATTCAGGGTTCCGCTTCCCAATTTGGTAGTGAACTTATGTCGGTAATATAAGGTGTATCCGGGGTAGCTCACCCCCTCTCTTTACAAGCTTCTAGCGATGTTTTTAAAGTTTGGGGAATTGGACGGAAGGATGGTTACACTCTAGCATGTACTTGCTCTGTGCGCTCCTCAATGAGTGCGGGGGACTATGCTTCGGATGAGCGCGCATGGTTCGAAGAGGCTAACAGCACCTTTGGACAATGAGGTCGAGCCTCGATCGTTCGAACAGTTCTTTTATATTCGGACCGAGCACCTGGTGGCACCTTCTCCGGGATTCCTGGAGGCTTAGAATTACATACGTGAGTTGCTTTTTCGAGCGGTAAATTTTTGTTTCCTTCTTCTTCTTATGTTTAGATTATCATTATTTTCATTATTGCTCTTGTAGCCGAGAGGTCGCCAATGGCTTTATTTGCTGGGTTGTGTGGGTAGCTTGAAGCCGCGGTTCCGCACACTAAGGGGGCCCGTACGTGGACGTCCTTTTGGGAATAGTATGGCCGGGGGCCAGCCGTGGGTAAGAAGTTACGCTTTTCAAACTTGACTTGTTTCGAGCTTAATAAATCCTTGGGCCGACCTTGTCCTTCGTTACAGGGAGAGTATACTGAGGCAGAGCTCCTCAACTAGCGTTTTGGCGGCCTGGCGCGATTGCTAGGTTCTTTGCGGCACTGGTACCATGCCGTGTTCTGAGGGCTGCTATCATGCCCCAAATCTAGGGACATGACCGGCGCCTGACTGGGTAGCCTCAGTCAAGCGGACCTGGGTGCCTTTCTATCCCACGCGTTACCCCTGTTTGTTCATTAGTTAGAAACCAAGGATTTTACCAATATATAACTGATTTCACACTATACAAACATAACCATGCGAGTGATTCATTAACAAGTTTACAGTTTTTGTTTTTTTACAACGCCCGACATAATATATACATAAGACTAAATCCCACAGTTTGCATGTCTACAGAGCCTCTGGGATACAAAGGGAATATAATATTTGCCGGTAACAAGGCTCCGACTATACCTTACAAAATCCAAAATAAAGTCCAAAATAAAAGTGGCATGAGCCACATATGGCCCCGAGGAAGAAAGGGGCTCACCAAAACGGGCAGTGGAAGATGAAGGATACTACTGCCGAGGAGCTGAAGTGCCCGCTACTGATCCACCTACAATCATAACACGAATGTAGCGTCCCCAGCAAAAGGGACGTCGGTACACTAGAATTTTACTTGTGTGTATGGACAAACTTTGTCCCAAGTAAACTCAAGCCATTAAATTACATCAAGTATTAATTAAGCCAGCCAACCATGTTTTGCATATTTTTCTCATTTCAGATAATTCTCAACACAAAGCACGTTCTAAGATCAACAAGTAGAACAATAACCCATCAATCACGTAAAACACAAGTAGTCAAACAAAGGGGCAATCAGTGCCCCACATGTTGCAAACTCTCCTGCCGTCTCCTTTCACAATTTCACATCAATGATTTTATATCAATTTCAATAGCGATTTCGATCGCTTTCCATCCTTATTACCTCGTCCACCCTTATTACCTCGGCCACCCTTATCACCCCAACCCACACCTTATTACTTCATGTTGCGGTGTGCAACCTAATCCCACCGTACAGTTTCAATCACAACAATTACAAACAGCAAATAAGGCACTACACCAAATTACAACAAGTTCAAATAAGCAACTTACAATTCGGTTCATATTCTCAAATATTTTTCAAACTGAATTCACAACCAAATTACCATGTTTTCCATATTCGAGAGTGCCTACATAAGTATGTTCAACAATTTATCACAGTTCAAATGTTTCATCTCTTTCCACAAGAAGCCATATATGCCACCACAACAATTTGTTATCAGTTCTTTACCAATTCTAGTTCCCTTATTATCCTTCAACTCATATTTCATAACACACCACATGTAGTTCAATATCAACTGTATATCCAACAATAAAATCAAAGAATTTCATACAATTTCTCAAATTAACACATGCCAAAAACAATTCTCACACATTTGGGCGATTTTACAAGAATCAAAATTATCCATACATACCTCGTTTAAGCTTTCCTTAAGTTACTACGACATTTCGGAAATTCTAGCAATCCCAACCTACTTGAAACATAGCAAAATTAAACATAATTTAGGAAGACATTTATGGTTTCAGCTCCTTGCAGCATTTTATCAAACACTAGTTGGGCGTCTTGATTTTTAATACTCTTTTACAATATTTCCCTTCATTCCAAAATCCAATCTTTACCTATTTATGTTCATCAATCTTCCCCCAACTCTATTTGCACAAACATGCATACATAACACTACCCTACCAAGAATCATACCTCAATAACACATTTCACAACTTCTACAATACTAACATAACCTAGGTTAGGAACCCATGGCTCCCAATCACCCTCCCATGAGTTCTATTGTATGTATCTTACATAAATAATCACCATAAAGTAGTTGGAGATGATAAACATACCTCTTGTAGTAAGAAATTTAAGAATCTCCACTTGAGGTGTTCTTGAAGAATTCAAGAATTAGAAGGAAAATCTAAGGATTTTGAAGATTAATCCTTGTTATTATAAGTGTTTAAGGGGTATAAATTACTCAAAGAACTATAAAAATCTTACCTTAGATCATAGGGATGAAGTTTGGGATGAAACCCTCTTGAGAGAGCAAGTCAAAACCCCAAAAATGAGTTGGGAACACTCTAGGCTGGTCTTTGGGGTATTAAAACTATCCAGGTGCACGAAATGTTGCCCAGATGCGTGAAGTGTGCAAGCTTCGTGCATTTTCCTAAGCATTCTGTCTCAGATGCGCGAAGTGTGCGCGAAGTCCATTTCGCGCAGGATTTCGGGCATCTGACACCTGACGCGTAAAATGGTCATAACTTTCTGTATACACCTCTAAATGAGAAACGGTTTATTTCCTTGGAAACTAGACTCAAAGGGCTTTAATTTGATAGGTTGATACTCACACAAATCTTTATATAATTGGAGATATGATCATTCAAACTGAGGTATTGTGCGCACTCTTTTACAGATTTCGTCTAATATGCAATTTTCCATCTTGGATTAGGCTTAGGCCTCTCCTTAGACCCCAAATCACTTATAATAAGACTTATACCCTTATTAACATATCTAATTAATATCCATAATATTATGAATCCTTATTTGCACACGAGATAAAACAATGTAGCCTACATTAGCACGACGAAATCTTAAATAACTCGAAAAAAATTTCCGGGGCCTTACAGCTGCATCGGTTGAATCTTCTGCGGCGCCCTCTCCTTCCCGTCCTTTATTTTCTGAAAAAGTCCCGTCGGGGACCATTCACCCACGAGATGGCTCGTCTTCGTGTGATGAGGAAGAAAGACATTTGATTAGGCGCAGGGTTATTTTCACTCTGGCTCCTTCAGTGGCGGCTCTACCCGTTCCTCCTATTGTGATAAATATGGATTCTCCTCCTTTTAAGGCAGGGGAGGGTGTGGCCGCGACGCACACTCCTGAAGATGGACCGAGAGAAAATGAGGTAGAGGCCCGTGATCGAGAGGGAAGTGCCGCCCAACTGCTCAGTCTTCGACCCATATGGTCGAGTTGGGGGAGGCTTCTCGGGAGGTTATAGATATTGGGAGCTCGAGTACTCCTTCAACGGAGGTGGCGGCGGTAGGAGATGGGTCTACATCCGACTCATACTTGGATTCTGAGGACGTCTGCATATTTCTTGATGGGATCACAAGTGCTGCAGTTCACCCGGATGGGAGGCCGCGTGTTGTTGAAATTCCTGTGAATGAGAATTTGTTGCTGCTGGATTCGGGTTTGGTGTCGCAATTTGGACAATTGTGTTTTACATGGAAAATGAATCATTGAGGGGGGTTATGGATGCTGGTCTGATGAATGAAGTAGTTGTGATAGGGATGAGGGTACGTGTTCAGAGATGGAGTCTTATTTGCTTGCTTTTTACCCCCCCCCCCTTTTTATTTTCTGCCTCACCCGTCATTCTTTGTTTTGCAGGAATTTTTGTTGCAGGTGGAGAGTTTTTGTCGGGCCAACGTTTGGTCCGGGGTATTTTTGTGGGTTCTTGACAAGTGTCGCCACTATGGAAACAAGTGTAGGGATATGAGCGAGCGTATGAGGATTGATATCCGTAACCGGGCATTGGTTGAAGAGCTGGCAAGGAGGGAGTTGCAGGCGAACCAAGCACTTGGTCGCATACGGGCTTTGGAGGACCAATTTGCATTGGAAGGATGATGAGCTTGAGGCTGGACGGAGGGCCTCGATAGAGTGTCATCGTTTTTGTTTAACTAAGGTGATGGAAGTTACCTCAAAGTGGAGTGGGAGGGTTGCCGTGCTGGAAGGGGAGGTGGCTGCTTTAAAATGGAGGTTGGTTGAGGCCTCGACCCGGGCAGATGAATTTCAGGGAATCATCCGTGCTAACGAATCTCATTTATCGTTGGCGAGGGCTGTTGTTGCCTTCAGAGAGGGTAGTACTAAAGAACAGATCGGAGTGTTATAGCAGGGTGCTCAAGATGCGGCAGGGCAAATCGCGCTTTTTGAGGAAGAGAACAGGCGTATCCAGGAGCATTTTGCTTTTATGGGTGGTTCCCGCGAGGTTTGGGTTTATGCTGAGGCCCAGCGGGATGTGTACAAACATCTGTTTGAGGCCGGCATCATATCCGAAACCATTTTCGAGGGAGCACGCAGAGGGCACGGAAAGCTCGCGTGGAATATAGTTTTGATGTCGCAACGCCTGGTATTAAGGATGGTGCTGGCGGGAGTTTGGCGGGGAATGGCAACGATGCAGGGATTGCAGGTGGTGGCGCAGATGGAGTGGGCAACGAAGTAGCCAGAGCAGGGGATGGTGCGGCTAGAGCGGGTGACGACCCGAGTGAAATGGGTGGTTTCTTCTCCTTTCTAGTGGTTGCTGCTGTTGTTTTTTTTTGTACGTTGTTGTTTTTCTTCTTCCTTTCTCTTTTTTTATATTTTCGGATGATTGTTTGGATGGATATAAGTGGGCGTGGCCCGCGATTATTTTACGAACAAGGGGGAGTTCCCTTTTTGTTATTTAATTATTGTTTATTACATTTGCGTCTTTGGGGGGGGGGATTTTTGGACGTTGGCGGCTAATCCCCTCACTTCTTGATTGAGCGTGGCGAGGCATAAGCTCAAGGGTGGCTCCTTCTAATCTTAATCCTGTTTCGGGCGCAACCGGACTGTTCGCCGTGGAAAGCTCAACCCGGTGGTTTGGCAGGCGTCGAATCTCGCACGTCTTTCATCCTAGTAGGAGTTAGACATGCTTACCTGGTCAGTGAGGATATCTGCCATGTGCCTTAGTTTACTTGTCAGTTTATTGGTGGAGGTATATGACTAGGATCTTAATTCAACTGTAGTTGAACCTTGTTGGATGTCTAGGGTCGAGGTCGTGTATCTCGAGTCTCATTTCTGCCGTAGTTAAATTAGCTGGTGAAGACACATGGCTTGAATCCCGGTCCAACTGTCGCTGAACGTTGTTGAGTATGTTAGAGTCGAGGTCGCGTAGCCCGAATCGTATTCCAATCGTAGTTGAATTAATTGGCGAAGGCACGTGGCCTGAGTTTTATTTCAACTATTGTTGAACATTGTTGATTATTCTGAGTCGAGGGCGCGTAGCCCGAGTTGTATTTCAATAGTGGTTGAATTAATTGGTGAAGGCACATGGCCTGAGTCACAGTTTAACTATTGTTGAACATTGTTGATTATTCTGGGTCGAGGGTGTGTAGCCCGAGTTGTATGTCAACCGTGGTTGAATTAATTGGCGAAGGCACATGGCCTGAGTCCCAGTTTAACTGTTGTTGAACATTGTTGATTATTCTGAGTCGAGGGCACGTAGCTCGAGTTGTATTTCAACCGTGGTTGAATTAATTGGTGAAGGCACATGGCATGAGTCCAGTTCAACTGTTGTTGAAAATTGTTGATTGTTCTGAGTCGAGGGCGCGTAGCCCGAGTTGTATTTCAACTGTGGTTGAATTAATTGGCGAAGGTACATGGCCAGAGTCCTAATTTAACTGTTGTTGAGCATTGTTGATTATTCTGAGTCGAGGGCGCGTAGCCTGAGTTGTATTTCAACCGTGGTTGAATTAATTGGCGAAGGCACATGGCCCGAGTCCCAGTTCAATTGTTGTTGAAAACTGTTGATTGTTCTGAGTCAAGGGCGCGTAGCTCGAGTAGTATTTCAACCGTGGTTGAATTAATTGGCGAAGGCACATGACCTGAGTCCTTGTTCAATTGTTGTTGAACATTATTGATTGTTCTGAATCGAGGGCGCGTAGCCCGAGTTGTATTTCAGCCGTGGTTGAATTAATTGGCGAAGGCACATGGCCTGAGTCCAGTTCAACTGTTGTTGAGCATTGTTGATTATTCTGAGTTGAGGGCACGTAGCCCGAGTTGTATTTCAGCCGTGGTTGAATTAATTGGCGAAGGCACATGGCCTGAGTCCTAGTTCAACTGTTGTTGAGCATTGTTGATTATTCTGAGTCGAGGGCGCATAACCCGAGCTGTATTTCAACCGTGGATGAATTAATTGGTGAAGGCACATGGCCTAAGTCCCAGTTCTGCTGTTATTGAACATTGTTGATTATTCTAAGTCGAGGGCGTGTAGCTCGAGTTGTATTTCAACCATGGTTGAATTAATTGGCGAAGGCACACGGCCTGAGTCCTAGTTTAACTGTTATTGAACACTGTTGATTGTTTTGAGTCGAAGACGCGTAGCCCGAGTTGTATTTCAACCGTGGTTGAATTAATTGGCGAAGGCACGTGGCATGAGTCTCAGTTCAACTATTGTTGAACATTGTTGATTATTCTAAGCCGATGGCGCGTAGCCCAAGTTGTATATCAGCCGTGGTTGAATTAATTAGCGAAGGCACATGGCATGAGTCCCAGTTCAACTGTTGTCAAGCATTGTTGATTATTCTGAATCGAGGGCGGGTAGCCCATGTCACACCTCCATTTCCACACATACGTACATGTGCCACCGTTTATTACTACACCCAGGGAAGGAATATAATAATAATCAGGGAAGGAGTTTTTTCACTTAAAGGACAGTCGGAACGGGATCAATTTATTTAATTTTTAGAGTCGCCACTTGGAAAAATAATGGTGTCCCAAGTCACCGGTTAATCCCGATCCGAGGAAATTTATGACTCTGTATTACAGTCTGCGAAATTAGAAATCCGGATAAGGAATTCTATTAATCCGGGAGAAGGTGTTAGGCACTCCCGTATTCCGTGGTTTTAGCATGGTCGCTCAACTGCAATTTTTGTTTTTATCTGATTTTTCTTTGTATATTTTAATTATGTTCTTTTATGCTCCGCTTTTCGATTTTGGAAGAATTGCGACGTCACGAAAACACATCTCGAGTCACACCACAACCAGTGCGCCTGTGACTTTAATGCGTTTCAGTTTCGCCGAGAGTATGATTTGGGTCACATAAATGCGCACCCGTATTCAGGAAAGTAATTTTATTTACCAATCGTGCCTAAAGAGTCTGTCGTTTTTGTTAGCTTCGGGAAAAAACCGTGAAATTTGCTAAACGGTCCTTCCAAATCTAGAATTCCCATAACAGTTATTTGAGGGCCCCATGTATTTGATTTTCTAGCGAGGCTCGTCTCATTATATTATTGAAGGTTAATCCTAACATAACTATGATTTTTATTTAATCAGTCTCTAATAATATAAGAAAAATCCTAATTTATTATTAAGGAATGCCATAGCTTATCAGTTAAATATTAATAGGCCTAATGCCATTTTTACCTTAAGTCCAAGGAACTCAATTGATATTTGCTAGATTAATTCTTTTCAGTGACTGGACCTAAGACAAACTTAAACATAAACTCAGAATATGCCAATCGTTAATTAGAGGGATCAAAATCCCTGAAAAAAAACCTTTCGAACTCACGTGAATCAGCTATTATATACTTACGGTGGAACATGAATCTATTATATACCCAAATTCCTGTTAGGCTAATTACTGTGACTTGCACTACTAATGCTCATTGGCTTTCTCTATCACAAAAATTGAATCCTTTAGAAGATGAATTCTTATCAAGTTAATACTAAATTGACAGATCTTAACTAATATGCTAAACTGACTAACCAAAATAACATATTTTGCTAAATAAATACATTTTTAGGTTGAGTTAGTTGTCATGTATTAATTTCTAACACTTTCTTAATCATGCCTTCATGTCCCTGTAAATACAAGACCTATGCGTCTATCTAGTAGCATGTAACATGACAAATTAGTTGAGGAAGAATTAACCTAATAATAATGTACACACTTCGAAACAGTGACTATTTGATTCCAACATGCTAATACATTACAGGATAGTGATGCTAAATGAATGGATTTCCTGTAATTAAATCTGAGCATACCCACTTCCTTCAAATGATCTCTATCCTTGAGTATACATGAAGTCACAGTGCTTTCTGGTTCCAAACTAGACTACTGCTTTTAAGTGTCTACTTTTAACACATACTCATCTATTTAAGCTAAATCGAATAAGCACTACTAAACACATAAAGAACTCATATGACCATAAGAAAAACATTCAACAGTTCTTATACAGATTCATGGTAATGAACTATAAATCAATTGCAATTCAAACTAAGTGACTGCATCTAATTGAACAGCCGAATGAACTTCATTTATTCAATGCTTGAGAAACACAGTTGTGTACCTGGAAATTGAGCAGATCTTATTAGATTTAATAAGCACAGCAACATGATTTGACTCAACAGGCAGTTCAGCTATAGCAGCAGTAGTATACACTCAGCAGCAACACTCAGCAACAACCAGTTAAAAACCAATGACCAGCAGAACAAACAATCCAGAGACAGGTGCAAAAATCAGTGCAAAATCCAACCAAACTCAATGAAACAGTAACCGGGAATCTAATAGCACACCCAGGAAGAATCACTTGAAATCCCAGCAAGACCAAATCAAGCACAGGTATAAGAGAGCACTAGTTTTCTGATCTTCAAACAATCAACGGAAGAGACTTAGAACTTCCAATGAACTCCCTATCCCATACACAGACTGGTTTCCCCTTTTTAACTCTACCCTCCCTTGAACTTATGTTTTCAGTGTATTCCTCGTATCTCTGTCTTCTTTTTCAGATTGTATGCCTTTACGTGTGTCCCCTTTTCTATTCCAGCCTCCCTCTACTTATAGTTAGGCAATTAAACCCTGGATGGTGCAAGAAAACTAAACTAAACCCTCGCCCATCCCTATCTCTGCTGAACCCATGATATTCCCTGGCAGCCCCTGACACTGTTTTATCACTACAATATATCTAAGTATGGGGTATTATTAAATTGATAAGGATGGGCATTAGTGGGGAAACTCTGCTACACAGCAAGTTCCATTGAGGTTGTCCTATTGTGCTTTTGCACTCTAATATCCGAATCAATTGATTCCTAATTACCACAGCTAGCTATCAATCAACCAATTAGAAGACCAACAATGAAATTCTGGGCAGAATGATGGGGGAAAGCGAACACGCGCTTATTAATTTGATGATATCAAACAAACTATACATACAAGACGATTACAGCATTGAAATCAAACAATACTAGTAAGATTGGAGTCGACCGAATAAAAGGTCTATTGGGAAGAGCAAAAAAATGCTAGAAAATATACCAATCAAACAACCCAAGCACAACATGTAAACATACAAAAAATGTTCCTATAGAATGAAAGAAAAGAAGCTAAATACCTCAGAACTGTAGGTGACCCAGGCTCGAACTCGGATTGACCACTTTGAGGTCGAATAGACCTTAATCGAAGTGTTCTCAATCGAGAACACCTCGAATAAGGTCCATTGGACCACGAATTCTTGATCAATTTGGCCTAATTCGTCGTTTTAAATTTTAGGGTTCTTGAGGGTGGGTTTTGGGGCTCGGCTAGTTCCGGCCCGATTCGAACAAAACTAGGGTGTGGTTTGGGATGAGGGAGGTCTAGGGGTGGCGTGGTGTTGATTTGGGGTCAGTCGGAGTTGGTTCGAGTTCGACTCGAATCTTCAAATGAAGATTCGAGAATTTACAGATTGATTCGAAACAAATCATGCACAGGGTTGGGTAGAGAAGGTTGAGGTAAGGGTGTGGTGTAAATTTGGAGGTCATTGGCCACCGTCCGCCACCGTGGGCGATTTCCGGAGGGCGGAGGACGGCGGTGTGAGGCTGAAGACGGTCGATCTCTGAAGGAGAAGGAGAAGACGAGTTTAGCTTAGGGGCTGGGCTGCGAAATTAAGCTTATATACGGGGGCTAGAATTTAATTGTGACCATCCGATTAAGTTAAATCAATGTCCTGGATTAATTTGCTAAGGTGAAACGACACCGTTTGTTCTTACAGGGGTTGGGTCAGTTCATAGTTAATTGGGTCGGGGCAAACTCGGGTCGTGATGGTAAGGTATTGACCGTTATATCAACTGAGTCAAACGGCCCAGATTGATGCTTCCTAAACGGGTAATAGGGGTGATCTTGGCCATTGGATCAATTCGAAATGAACGACCACGATTAAGGATGAACCGGGCTAGACCAGGGATAAACTCGATTGGGCCTGGTTTTGGCTGGACTAAAGATGGCCCAAAGTTGGCTTACTCTTTTCCTTATCATTTTAATTTAGCTCCTTATTTACTAAAACAAAATTCCTAATTACACTACAAAATCGATTAAATTATAAAAATACTAATTAAGTTATGCTAACAATTAACACTCAATTAAACATCAATTAAATACAACCAAAACTTTAAACCTCAAATGCCACAATACATATTTTTTTGTTATTTTCCGCTTTCGTCAAGTTATTCTGATTACTCTTAATTGTAAAACTTAAACCCTAAAAGTGCAAACACAATATATTTTTGTATGTTCTTAACTTAACCAATAAACACGCACGCACAGACTCGAACAGTTAAGAAAAATAACACAAGAATATTTTATTTTGAATTTTTGGGAGTAATCATCATATAGGGCAAAAATCACGTGCTCACAACCCAAGTTGTATTTTAGTCGTGGTTGAATTAATTGGCGAAAGCACATGGCATGAGTCCTAGTTCAACTATTGTTGAGCATTATTGATTATTCTGAGTCGAGGGCGCGTAGCCCGAGCTGTATTTCAACAGTGGTTGAATTAATTGGCGAAGACACATGGCCTGAGTCTCAAGTGTGTGGACGAGGTGGATCAGGCTTACTCTGATCAGGTTATTTTTCTCTTTCTCGGTGTTTCCCTTTTACTCTTGATTTCAGGAGGAGCTACGCGATCTCGCTAGGAAATCCCCACAGACGGCGCCAAATTGTTTGACTCAAAAGTTATCGATCACTTTATGAATTCAAAATAATAGATGTAAGTTGAGGGCAAATCATAGCAAGTCATAACACGTCAAGAAACTAGTAAAGGAAAAGGCAATAAGAGATGATCATACTAACAATAGAAAACGTAGGCGATCTTTATTCATGATAATAGAGTGGTCTGCCTCCCCATGAGGAGGTTCAGAGCCTTACAATCATGTTTATTTGGATCTACCCTCTCTCTGCTTTCGTTGGTGGGTTCTAACTCTGTATTTTGCTCTGTATGTTTAGAGCCCCCATGGGGAAAGAGTGGAACCCCCTTTTTTGCTTCCTCCCTCGGTATTTATAGATGTGAACTGTATAAGTTGACCTTTGGTGGCTGTGCCCACATTATGAGGTTATTTTAGACATAACAGATAGGTCGCAACCTCAATAACCATTTTAGATGGAGACGAAATGTGTCCTTAATTAAGAGTGGCCATGACACTTATTATTCTTGCATTAGTCGAGAGAAATGATTAACCTCGTTTACTGTCATAGAACCGGGTTCTGACCCATACAAGTTTGACAAAAAAAATATAAGATCAAGCTTAAAAAGAGTCAATTACATAGATTGAATTAAACAAAGGAATTATGAAAATTGAATAAAATAATTTTATTAATAAAATGATCTCAAAACTTTTTGTGTCGTTCTAATAATTTTTTTTTGTAGAAATGCACAATAAGATTACGTGCAATAAACTTTTATAATCCGACCCTTTTCTAAATTCCCTTGCGTAGCAGAAATTTAACGCACCAGGTTCTTTTATCTTTTTTTTCTAAACTCAAGAAGTCCCAAAAGAAAATAAACACATATATGGACGTGTATTTCTCTTTCCATTTGTCACTGGTTTACGGTTTATTTTTTCTTCGCTTTTTATTTGGGTCAACTCAAAGAAAGAGCAAAACCATAATTTCTATTCTACTAGTAGTATAACTATTAGTCATACTCATGCGATAAGCGATCAATATTAAAAAATATGAATAAATTTAAATTTTGATCGGAGTTATTTGAATATATTAGATCGTATTATTTTATAAATTTTAATTTTCATCATATTTATCAATAAGATATACCCAATAATAAAATCTCTATTAAATTAAATGTACTTATATACAACAACAATAACAATATACCAAGTATTATCTCACACCGTAAAATTCGAAAAGGATAGTGTGTAGGCAGACTTTGTCCCTACCTTGTGAGGATATTATATTACCAATATGTAGTATTATTATATTATTAATAGATATTTTTATTGGCATATTACGTTGTTTAATATTTTTATCTGCTACTATCTTTTTGTAATATAATAGAAGATATATATTTTATTAATATAGAAATATATTTTTATTTAAATTTTATTCTTTTGTTCTCAGCTATTTTATTTGCATTTTAATGACTAAAATATTTATTAAATTAAAGGAACTAATATAGACACTTTTTTGTTTGATTATGTCGGCAATTAATAATAAGACTTGGAGTAGTTATGTTTTTCGAATTTTCAGGTTTAACAAAGCATTTAAAAAAGTATCCATATTGTAGTAAACTGAATTGGAAGATTAAAGATTTTTTAATTTTTTATTTATTTTAAATTATTTTTGAATACTCAATTTTTTTGGAGGTTTGTTTTTAAAATTTGACACTTGTTGAATTTTGGTGAAACTTGGTATTCTTAGACTTTTTTGCTATTTCTATTCTCTCTCTCTCTCTCTATATATATATATATATATATATATAACTACTCCCCAATTTGAAGTGGTAACTTTTTTTCTTATTTTTATTTTTTATAAATATTTAAATTCAAAAAATAACTAACTATTAATAAAAAAATTAATTATGTTAAATGGCTTTTTATTAGGCTGTCACTTAGATCGAGGAGATGACAAAGTCTTCTTATTTTAACAATATATAGATTCTCTGAGAAAAGGAGGGTCCATTATATCAAAGAACAATAAAACAAAAGTTAGAAATAAAAAAACTGAATCATACTGTCTTTTTTTGTTTTCTCTTGTTTAAAGTCTCTCCAACAGAAGCAAAGCTTTCACTTCCCAGTTCCATAACTTGTTTCTAATCTCCAGAAGTTTTTTTGGGACAATGACCCTCCTTTCCCTTTTACTCTCTTCAAAAATTGGTTGACTTCTGGTTTATATGTTGTTGAGTGAAATGATAAAACATTCATGATTTTCGGTAAAGTTCTAAAAGTAAATAGAGTTGATAAGAGGGATTGCTCTGATGGTAAGCAACCCCCACTTTCAATCGAGAGGTTGTGAGTTCGAGTCTCCCCAAGGACAGGGTGGGAAGTTCTTGGAGGGAAGGATGTCGGGGGTCTATTTTGGAAACAGCCTCTCTACCCCAGGGTAGAGGTAAGGTATGCGTACACACTACCCTCCCCAGACCTCATTAAGTGGGATAATACTGGGATGTTGTTGTTGTTGTTGTTCTAAAAGTAAATCGAGTGCAGTTAGTTTGTTACTATTTGTAAGACAGTAACTCCATGTGTTTGCCTTTGTGTCTGTCGTCACAACGGAAAGTACAAGAGAGGGGTTAATTGTAAATATTTAAACTTAATTGCTTATTAGACGACTAATAAATTAAGCAGTCAACTAGAAATTATAACGACATAAAGTTAACGGCAGAAGGTAAATGCAAAAATTAAAGACATCACAATTTTTATACTGGTTTGAATTCAATGTGAATCCTAGTCTAGCCCGCTTGGATTGCAATGAAGTTCTCTTTTAGTAAATGTATTTCTTCGAGTAGAGTTGAAGTGAATTGACAACAGTGTTTCTCTAGCACTCGTTTTTTTTTATACAATAACTCATCAGTATTATATTCTCCTTTTTTCTCTAACTTGTTACACATTAGATCTTAGTGAACTACAATGTTTGTTTGTAGTAGAATAACGAGAGTGGTTTTTGTTTCGATCAAAGTATATGTGACAATGATTTAAGGCTAAGTGTAAATACTTTGATGAATGTCGGCTTGACAATCCAAGAGATTTAACATTTGAAAAGAGATTGATCCTTTCCAAGAATAAGATAGCTTACCATTGCTTTCCCTTGATTTCCTTCCTTCAACATATGTAATGAAGACTTGCTCCTTGATTGTTGTCTCTTCCGAAACTAGTTGCATATTAGTCTTCTCAGAATCTTCGATCTTCTGGAATGCTACCAAGATTCTCTCCATCGCAGTTACTCTTTGCTGATTGATTGATTGATTGAATTCTGCCCTTAGTTATTCAGATTTGTTGATTATATTATAATCTTTGTTGATTGATTGCTTTCCTTGAGTAGCACCAACAGTCTTGTAGTATCTTCTTGATTCTTTGTAATTGATTTCCTGCATATGTATATTATTTGCATCATTAAAAATGGATCTAACAATAACAATGTAAGTTTCTTTATTATTCTTTGTGCCCTAATTTATATGATGTACTTCGGATTTAGAGAGTCAAATGATTTTCTTATATAATTTTTTCGTACGTTATTTGAATATTTTAATTATTGCAATTTATTGTAATTTTTATATAATTTTTGAATATATAAGTTTTTATTCAATTTTTTTTTAAAGATTTCAATCTAAATTTGGGGATCAAATTATGAACTTTGATCTTAGAATTCGAACTTCCATCTCATGAATTGAAACATAGGAAGTGCTTTATAGGGCAGCTAGAGCCCCACATGTCATTCTAGTATTTCCTTATTTCCATATTCTTTATCTTCAAAATCTTGCTTTCCCGTGTGGAAATGATGTCTTTTTGTCCCCATATTAAGTAGTACATTATATTTGACATAAGACTCCTGTCACGCATTGCTTCTTTTTTCCTATAACGATTCACGTCCTTTTCTTTTTCTTTTCTTTTTTAGTAGTTTTTAATTTTAGGTAATTTTTAAAGATGGAATAGACTCGTCATAGTTACTAGTAAGGAGAGGATTATAAGAAGGTAGAATAGGAAGTTATACACACGATAATAGCCCGAGAAGGTGGTTACTGGTCAAGGATGAAATCCGAGAACATACCTCAAAGACACGATAACAGTTGCAATTAGTTGATTGAATACAACAATTATACAAAGGTTGCTTGTGCGAAATTAATATAAGGCCTGTAGTCACATGGACGATTTTTCGGTCATGCCCCATGACTTATTGGATGCGCCCCCATGCAGGGGCGGATCCAAGTGAAAAGAAATGAATTTAATTGAACCTGCTTCGTCAAAAAATAATATTATATATATATATATAAATTATGATTAAAGCAATGTAAATTTTGTATAGATATTATTTGTAAACCCATTTATACTATTTATACCGCTTATGTTAGTTGTGGACTTCTCCGACTGAACTCGCTCGCATAAAATTCTGGGTCCGCCACTGGCCCCATGGTGTCCTGGCAAGCCTCCCAACGCCTAGGGTCATGAATAGCTCTCGTCAGCGCCCAGCCGCATGCAGATGCCAATAACGCCCCTCGGTATGCCTTTGCAATAAATCTTGAATTAGTTTTAAGAATAATAGTGAACAATCATAGTTTGCTTTAGGCTCGATTTAGATTAGTATTGCGATTAAATATACGTTCACGTAACATAATTTCGAATTTAATTCTAAAAATAGCTCGAGGGATGCGTTCGCGCAACTTCAACCAAACTTTTCTTAATAAAATAAACAAAGCGTTATTAATTATGGACACGTTCGCGTGATATGATTTTTGACGTGCCAAAGGAAATGAGTATACGTACACATAACTCGATTCTTTAATTACGAATAATTCAAGTGATTAAAGGCAGTTAATAGATAAACGCACATAGGTCCTAAAATTGGGTAATTAGACAACTTAAGCCAAGTAATAATCACTATGCGACCGTGCTAGAACTACGGAACTCGGGAATGCCTAACACCTTCTCCCGGATTAACAAAATTTCTTACCTAGAATTTTTGGTTCGCATACTTTTAAATAAAGTTGATTTTTCGATTTGGGATTTTAAAATAAACCAATGACTTGGAACACCATAAACTATTCTAAGTGACGACTCTGAAAGAATTAAATAAAGAAAATCTCATTTTGATTAATGTCACTTTAATTGGAAAAACTCCCTTGTACACCCCCTCGAGTGGTAAAAGAAGAGGTGTGACACAAACAATCATGTCTTAATCAATAGATGTCATGCCTATAGGACTCAACTCCGATCAATTTTATGAGCATTCTTGTATGTTACTGCAAATCGAGTAAAATCAATGATCCACCTAGATGTCATGCATATAGGACTCAACTCCGATCCAGTTTTAATAAGCATTTATGTATGTTGCTAAAATCAATAATCCGCCTAGATATCATGCCTATGGGGAACTGTACTCGCAATTCTGTCTGGTAATTTAATTTGGCCTAATAAATCAATTTCATTACGCCTAGTTCATTTTCTAAAATTGGTCTTATTAAGTGTCACGCATTTTCTGAAACAAGTTCTTTCAAAACTGTGTCAATCTCATTAGATACCATTCTTACAGGTATTAAAGGACTCTATTTCGAAAACTTGTTTGTTTCTGCATTAATATAGATACAATATACTGCATATAAGCAAGCCTTGGTGCATTTTCAAAACAGTACTTCCCTTAAGCTCTCTCCGTCGTTTAACATTCTGATTCTAATAACCTTTTAAAAGAGTCCCTAGGCAACTTCTAGATTATAACTTGTGGGTATAAAAATGTGGTCTATTTTTGCATCATCAATTAGAGATCCTGCTTTAGGACCTTGATTAATAAAGAACTTAATTGTGTTTGAGTCGTGCTGCTTGTATGTTTACTTGAGAAGGAAAATTGAGCCTTTATCTACTCCTTCGTGTTCTTGTTTACGTAAAGTCCTAATTGTTTTACTTGTCACCTTAGAATTTTTACCTTTAAAAACCTTAGGGGTTTGTCTAGAACTACCAATAGGTAGAGGTCCTAACTCCTTTCAGGATCACTAAGAAGGGACGAGTAGCAGTACGGAATAGGAATCTGTGACCAACACTCGCTTTGCATGACCAATAAGGAGATGTGAGGGGTAGGACTGGATATGATGACCGGTACGCTAATGCCATACGTAGCCTCTTTTTAAGGAGTGATTATCGGGTATTGTACTAATGTGATCCTATAGGCTAACCAACCTAAGACCTCCTTCTCCCCTAAACCCCCTTTGCTTGAAACTTTATTTTCATTTTCTTTATAACCTGTTTAAATTCTTATTTTATACACTCTACTTGCAATCATTTGCTTCAATTGTTTGTTTATGGACTAATTTGTGAATATAATTTTGATCGGGATCCACAATTGTAGACCAAGAGGGGTGCCTAATACCTTTCCCTCGAGGTAATTTCGGCCCCTTACCATAATCTCTGGTAATGCAAACCAACCCAAGAGTTAATAGCTCTAGGTGACCTAACGCACCATAATTTGTTAGATGGCGACTCTTCAAATACCTAATTCCCAAAAGGAATTGAGTCATTACACCCAGTGAATGTCAAAACCCGGACTTCTCTCTCCCCGCGAGGGAGGAAACAAAAGGGGGTGCGACACATGGGGAATCAAGAACATAAGTATCTTTAGCATTTCTATGAATAGAGTCATTTATGAAAATTGTACATTTTCTCGTTTTGTTTGTATAGTATGAATCATGCTAAAAGGAAAGAAGGGATAATCTTAACATACGTGAGCCGATTCTTTTGACAATCCATCTAACATACGTCTTTTGCATAGAATATATAACGGCAAATCAAAGTAAGGGAAAATCTTTATGATATTCTTGAGAAAAATTGCACCGTGCTCTCTTGAAATCACAAATTCTCGCATTGCTAAGTAGTCTTGAATGAATTTGTGTAGCAAATTCAATATGGTCTCTTTGTGAATTTAATCATAACCATGTATGATATTTGCTGAAGCCATCACGTTGAGATTATGGGTGTGTTTGGTATGAAGGAAAATGTTTTCCATGAAAAATATTTTCCTAGAAAATGTTTTCATGGAAAATGAGTGATTTTATCACTTATTTTCTCTTGTTTGGTTGGTAAGTGAAAAACACTTTCCGGAAAATATTTTCTATGTTTGGTTAGAGGGCAAATATCATACATGCTTTTGTGAATTCTATCCATAAGCTTTGCAAGCTTATACATCTTCCTTAATCGTTTTTCTCAAAGTGGGTGATAACATGGCCACCAATCTCATTAATTGTGCTACCTAGCTACATAGTGTAAGAGTCGCTCAGTTGAGTTTTAATTCCCATCTAATTTGCTGCCACGTTTTGGGACACCTTAAGCTTTATCCATAATCTTAATTACTTAATTAGCTTAATTACTTAGTTAATCTCTCACTAAGAATTTATAATTATCTAATTACCACATAATTGGAAGTTATCTCAAATTACTTAAAGTACTACTCACATTTAAGTTTTCACACACTTTATATATTTTACTGTCATGATCATGTGGTACCTTGTATGATACTATTCCATAAATTTCAGGTATTATAGCTCAGACCGTATTTTATCCCAAAATATCAAACTTCGACGAAATTTATTTTCTTCGATTTGCTTACCCTCTCACATTCACGGATTTACTCCTCACATGTTTGAAGTAGCATACTACTTATAATCTCCAAATAATCTCCTTTTCGAACTTACGTCAATTAACTAACGACGAAACTTTAACGTACAAAATATAACATCTCATTTCGATCATATATCAATTACCTTATGGCGTACTTCCACGTATGAGAATACAAGGTGTAAACGTAACAAATGAGATGAAATTATATGGTTCCTGACCCTAAACCACTTGTGAGGAGAGAATGTAATATACTTTCGTATATAACCTATATCAAACTGATATAGATAACTTTATTCTCATAAGCAATAGTTTAGCTATTAAGTTGAGGCACTCAATAAATTATTTTGCTAAATCAATTGTGATAGAAACCAACTTATCAAGATGAAATGTCTTGAATAGAAAACATATAAATTAGGGATTTTTACCTACATATACCATATATGAAACCTTATTACCCTAAATGTGCATAATTTATTAATTACCTGCCCAGTCCACGTTTTACCTACAAATTTTGTACCATTCGACTATGACGCATTAAAAGGGCAGAATGTTCCCTAAAACGGGCTAAAATTAAGAAGAGAATCTTTGTGTTAATTGATTCTACATTAAATTAAATTTAATTTTTAAAAAGGGAAAGGAGATTTCTCATCTGCGTACTTTTATTTAGAATTACAATTCAAATTCTCGAAAAAAAAAGAACGAAAAATTCACATTTTCGAGTTTCAACAACTCAAAGTTGAAAAAATCCGTTCTTCCATATATTTTCCACCAATGATAGCCATTAAAAAGCTTGAAAGCTTTGAATTCAAATTTGGGTTTTCATAAATCATTATTTGTTTGGATTATGTATTGTTGTAAATAATTCAGAATATGTTTAGGAGTCTATATCTCAATTTTGAGGGGTTTTGGTGAAGATTAGACTTGGTTTGGACTGAATTTCAGATTCAAACTCGAAGAAGATGAAGAAGAAGAAGAAGAAGAAGAAGATATATTTCCAGAAATTATAGATAAATTGTAGTTAAATTATAGAACTATATATATATTGTAGATAAATTATAGATAAATTGTAGATGAATTGTAGATTGGGAAGACTAAAACTTCTACAAATCTTCTACAATTATATCGAAAATGCCAATTATGCTACAATTGAAATGATAATTTGGATATTAAAATTCAATGTATCTATTTTGTAGATATCTTGTAGATAAATTGTACATTATTTGTATTCTGACTGTAGATACATTATTTTCTGTTTTCACACATACAAAACGACTAAAGCTTCTACAAAATCTTCTGCAAAAAATAGTCTACAATTTATGTATATTTTTTTTAATTTGACTACAATTTAACTATAAAATATCTACAAATTCTGGAAATATGTCTTCTTCTTCTTCTTCTTTTTCGAGTTTCAATCGACTATGTTAACTAGTAACCTTCAACCACTGCCCAAAAAAAAGAAGTCAAAAAATTTTGAACTCTCTGCCATTATTATTTTCAGTGGGAATTCAAACGGTTCGATCAAAGAATTTAATATTTTTTTGTGAATCTGAAAATATGATATTCTTCGACGGTAGTGGGTAGTTGGGGATGATCAATGAGAGTAAGCATAGGAGCATCGTGAGTTCTGTGTGTGTTGTGAACAGTTGATATGAAATGAAAGAGAAAATGGGAAGATATAGTCCTATAATTATGCCTAATATAAATAAACCCTTACTTATATTCCTACTTTGAATTATGGTATATAAATGGTAATTTGGTATGCTTAAATGTAATAAACACAAACTTTAAACATTGGGGGTAATAAGATTTCATATATGATATAGGTAGGTAAAATTCCTATAAATTACGCTCTAAATTAAATTGTTTACCAAGTTACCTCACAAACATTAGGTTGCGGGTTAATAATAATCACACATATAACCATCTTATAGATGCATCTGTGGTATACATGTAAGGTGAATGAACTCATATTCACCTTTTGATATTTTCAGTATTCATGGGATTAAATTCCAATTTTAATTGGTCTATTAATTAATGAGAACAACATAAGAGAATTCGTACAAAAGTTTCTAGTTCTTTAATATTTACCCATGTGAATGCTCTTTTATTTTTGCACATCATATTTAAATTAACATGGCTAAACCAATTATGTCAACTTAATAAATTACTAATGTTGATAAAGTTCAAGTTTACACCATGACGTGTGCTATTATTAATAAACTCCAGGTTTATTATGATATGGGGTTTTATATCAATAAACATCCACTTTATTGTGGTATTCTTTTATTTGTGTAGTACAAACTAGAAAATAAAGCGGGTAATTTTTACATACATATTACCCCGCTACAAATTGTAGTAATAGAAAATATTAAATATTTTCTTTATTTATAGTTTTAATATAACCAACCGCTTTCGCGAATACCTTAGAAACTCAATTAGTTTCTTTGAGACTTACTACAACATATTACCTTATTGATAATTAATTTTATTCCTCCAAAATAATAATAATTGGCTCTTCGAGAGTTATCAATTAATTTGGTACTACCACATATTCATCAACATTCATATGGTGAATATATCTTTTTAAGAGAAAGTTCTACCCTTGTAATCATGATAAAAATAATATATAAGATTTGTTTCTTGCATTATTGTTATTCTTTAATAATCACATCGCCAAAATATTTTGTCATACAATAGGTATGTGCCTAGTGACTGTCACACCTCCTTTTTACGCTTACCCGCGAAGGTACGAGGGAGTTTTTCCAATTAAAGGACAATCGAGACGGATCAATTTATTAAATTCAGAGTCGCCACTTGGGAAAATAATGGTGTCCCAAGTCACCGGTTTGATCCCGAACCGAGGAAATTTATGACTTTGTAATATATTCTGCGAAACTAGAAAACTGGATAAGGAATTCTGTTAACCCGGGAGAAGGTGTTAGGCACTCCCGGATTCCGTGGTTTTAGCACGGTCGCTCAACTGCAATTTTTGTTTCTATCTGATTTCTTTATATATGTTATTTATGTGCTCTTATATTCCGCTTTAATTCTTAGAAGAATTGCGACGTCACAAAAACACATTTCGAGCCGCATCGCAACCAGTACGCCTGCGACTTTAATGTATTTCAGTTTCGACGAGAGTAAGATTTGGGTCACATAAATGCGCACCCGTAATTAGGAAAGTATCTTATTTACAAATCGTGCCTAAAGAGTCTATCGTATTGTTAACTTTGTGAAAGACCGTGAAATTCGATAAACGGCCTTCCCGAGTCTACATTTATTACAATTAATTGAAGACCCCGTGTGTTTTGTTTTCTAACGAGGCTCATTTCACCTTTTACTTGAAGGTTGACCCATGGGTACTACATTTCGTACATGTTTCATCTCTAATCATAAATTGAGAGTGAAACCTAGTGACTAATTGTTGTTTAAGCACTATTTAGTTAAATCTTATATTTTTGAACTTCTCATTTCTAGCTACCTTGATTTTTGTCAATGATTCGTGCAAATCAATTAAATTAGGAACATAATGTCAAATGTACGACTACTTACACTAACGCATTAACTGAAATTTCAGAGGGACTGGTATCAATTATCCATTTAAACTAACTTATCCTAATTTAATTAATAATGTAAAATTCGAGTCTCAAGTTCAAGTCCAGTTCCAAACAAAAAAAAAGGTAAACCTCTTAGTTCTCACCACTTCCTAACTCGAAAGCCCAAGCTTATGCTATGTCAAAATACCAAAATCCTTAAATTGAACCCAATTGCCGACAAATGGGCCTTGGAGCTAGTCCAAACCGTGCAAGCCTAACTGGACACTTGCGGATCGAGGATCGAATCCATGGGCTAACGGGACTACAATTTATTTAACATTCGTTTGCATTTCAACTCATGACTATATCTTCTTATTCCATTGTCTATTGTCGCATGTTACTAATGTCAAGAATTACAATGGAAGCATGAACTTGGTAACAAAGCAAACTAGCTACTCTTGAACCAATTCAAAAACTACGTTATTCAGATGAATCAAACTATCGAGCTTTAACTACATGCATTTGCGACCATTTGGACCTAGTTTTTTGTTTTAACAACTACTGAGCTTCACATTAATCCCCAACATTTGAATCACTAACATTTGAGAACTACTGACTTTATCTTAATTGACTTCATTCGTTCAAACAACTAGCGATATTATGACTGGGAATTTTGAAATAACACGCTGAAATGTGAGGTTGTTCTTGTCCCTACTAAAGTACTACACTATGTTACATTTGAACTAATGACGCAAATTAAGCCAAGAACCAACAGCTAACAGATTTTTCATACTTCTGGGAATGAGTTGAAATAGATCAACAGTCCACAAAGATATATACATACATGTCTATTACCTGTATGGCATGAAATCTAATAATTAGAATTCACTACATTTACTTAACCACAATCTATCCATTTAGATAACAGAAAAGCCTATCAACAAATATGAATCTGCGAGCATTTCATTTCTTAACTCCTCTTCCCAGTTACATCAAAGTGAGCTCATGAATGTGTACCTGGAAATTGACAAAAGTAGAGGACTAAGGGATAGCTATGGCAATGAAACAACAGCAGCAGTAGACCAGCAGCAACAAAACACAACAACAAACAGCAACCAGACACTCAACAAACCAGTAGTAGCCAAGCACCACAACACTCAGCAACCAGACACAACACTCAGCAAACCAGTAGCAACCAAACACAACACCAAACAGCAACCAGACACAACACTCAGCAACAAACGACCCAGAAATAGATGCAAGGGATCCGTGTGAACTTCAAACACAATCCAATGAAACAGTAACCAGAGATCCAATGGCAAACCAAGAAGAATCCAGACTCTCACTCCGTTTTCTCTATCTAAGAGCTATTTTTCCTCAAATTTTGTTTTAGGTCTGTCTGTATCTATCTGTATATTTCAGACTGCTCTCTAAGAGTCTGTGTGTGTATGAATAATCCCCCTTCCCCTGTGTACTCAACCCTATACTTATAGTTTTTTTTAAATTCCCTCCTGAATGACTGCCACACTAAACTAATACCCTTGCCCATTCCTATCTCTGTCCAGCCCAGTAGATTCCCCTGGGCAGACCCATCCCTCTGCTTGTGCCACTATATTGTGTCTAAGTATGTGTTCATTAATTAAAATTAATAAACAGGGGACAACTAGTGGTGAACTCTGCTATACAGCAGGTTCCACCAGGCTGTGCATTATGTGCAGGGCATTTTTGACTCTTAAAATGTGCTAATTCTGATTAATCACTGGTGCTAACAGCCACATCATATCCAGGACTCAATTTAAAGTCACAAACAGTTCAAGCATTTAGCTTGGTAATGACTTCGGATCAAATCAACAGCATTAATCATTATCCAGTGTTTTAACAGGAAAATTTGTATAACTAAGCGACGACATTTACTTAATTGATGCCAACACATACAATCAAGAATAAGCAAATGCCGACCAAGTCAGTGATTCACGGTTTTGGACCTAAAAGGAGACCAACAAATATGAACTAACTGGCTTGACGAACTTAATCCCACTGAGTATACCATTCATTTTCAATCAAGGAAAACAGAAGGAAATCGACCAAATAAAAGGTCTTAAAGAGTAGAATAGCTAATTCAATAAAAATCGAAAAGAAAATAAAACAAACGGAAAATCATATAAAGATGCACAACATGGAGTAGATGAGGCTTAGGAAAGGGAAATAATACCTTGAAGGATAAGAATTCATAGTGAACGGGTCTCGAATCATTTGCCCTCGAATCCTTGAAGCCAAACGAGCCTTAATCGAGGTGTTCTCGGTTGAGAACACCTAGATTAAGGTCCATTAGACCCCAATCTTTTATTAATTTCGAACGGAGATCTCATTTTGGGTTTTTAGGGTTCATGCGGCCGTTTTTGGGGTTTTTGGGTTTCCGGTTGGATTTGAACCAAACCAAGACTGGCTTGGGTGTGAGGAATGCTAGGGGGAGGTTTGGCATGAATTTGGGGTCAGTTGGGGTAAATGTCCAAGTTCCGGCGAGTTTCAAACGAATGTTCGAGCCGTTTGAGTAACATTCGAGACTAACGACTAACGGATCCGTGTAGAGGGGGCTTGGGAGAATCTACGATGTTAATTTGGGGTGGTTTGGCCTACCAGAACTGCCGCGAGGTGATTTCCGGCAGGCGGCGCACGGTGGTGGACGGTGGGGTTTGGTCTCTGAAGCTTAGAGACGAAGAGAGGGGGGCTGGCTTGGGGGGGCGGGGTATGCGATTGAACTTATATATGAAAAGGAAATTCAATCCTGATCGTTGGATCATTTACGATCAACGACCAGGATCTCTTCACTTAAACGAAACGACGTCGTTTGTGTGTCTGTGAGAGACTGGGCCGGTCCAGGCATAGGTCGGGTTACCCGGACTGGGTAATGGTTTTGGGCTAATTATTTTGTTTGGGTTCCGGATTTAGGGGCCCAAAGTTTTTCTTTTCCTTATTTATAATCAA
This sequence comes from Nicotiana noctiflora, assembly GCA_032618575.1. NCBI lineage: Eukaryota > Viridiplantae > Streptophyta > Magnoliopsida > Solanales > Solanaceae > Nicotiana > Nicotiana noctiflora. The sequence continues at coordinate 48,271 of JASVEL010001157.1, forward strand.
CACAAAATTCTAATTAATTAACATAAACTATATGGATACTAATACTTAACCACAATCAACACACCACTAACAAATAACATAAAATCATATAATGACAACAAAAATAGAATAAAAATATGTATATTATTATATATTTTTGATTTTTTCATTTCGTAAAATAAGTAATTTACCAATTAACTCAAAATTTTATAATTACGTTTTAAATGCTATTACATATATATATTTTTTTTTGTTTTTTATTAATCTACTCACATAATATATATATATATATATATATATTTGTTTTTTATTAATCTACTCACATAAGCATGCACACACAAATAAAAATAATAAGAAAATTAATACCAAAATCCACAAATATTGCAAACAACGCAAAACTCTTTTATTTTTGAATCTTTTAGGAGTAATTCGTGTGAGGCAAAAATCACGTGCTCACAGCTGCCCCTCTTTGCGCGGAAACATGAAGAGTTTTCGTGCAAAGATAGTGAGCAAATACGAGCGATTTTTGCCCGTTTGAGCACTCCGTGTGAAGCATTTCTAAAAAGATCTTGACCGAGCCTTTACTTCGGGAGGCCTCCTACATATCCTGGGCTAAACAGGAATCAGGTCAATGTAGTTCGGGAAGTTTTGGTAGCTGGGACTACCATGACTGTTGTGATCTTGCTGTTACTGCTGTTACTGGTGGCGCCACTGCTTAACCGATCCCCTTATTACACCGTGTTAAACGAAAAATGAGAAGCTAGACTAAGTTACAGTGTTGCAAATTCTTATCTATCTTTTCAACTTGATCTTGCCATGTTCCTTGCCATCCTGCTGGCTTTGATGTTTCTTCACATACTTCTTCTCTTCTAACAATTGTTATTTCGGCCTATCTTGATTGCCGAACTCCGACCATTGGTCCCTTCCTTGTGATCTTCGAACTATTCTCCTTCGAAGTCTGAATCTATCTTTTCTGATCCTTGTTGCCTTCCTTCTGATTATGAACTTGGATTCGACTACAACTTCAAAATAAAATCCCCATTCCATTCTTCAAGCGGGCTCGCTGACTTCAACTACAACTTCAAAATAGAATCGCCACTCCATTCTTCAGGCGGGCTCCCTGACTTCAACTACAACTTCTTGGATTCATGCTGGAGATTTCCGTTATACTCTACCGCTTTCCTCAACCAACTTCAAAATAAGTCGCCACTCCATTCTTCAAGCGGGCTCCCCGACTTCAACTACAACTTCAAAATAAATCGCCACTTCATTCTCCGGGCGGGCTCCCGACTTCAACTACAACTTCAAAATAAAATCGCCACTCCATTCTTCGGGCGGGCTCCCCGACTTCAACTACAACTTTAAAATAAATCGCCACTCCATTCTTCCAGGCGGGCTTCCCGACTTCAACTACAACTTCAAAATAAGAAGCTAGACTAAGTTACAGTATTGCAAGTTCTTATCTATCTTTTCAACTTGATCTTGCCATGTTCTTTGCCATCCTGCTGGCTTTGATGTTTCTTCACATACTTCTTCTCTTCTAACAATTGTTATTTCGGCCTATCTTGATTGCCGAACTCCGACCATTGGTCCCTTCCTTGTGATCTTCGAACTATTCTCCTTCGAAGTCTGAATCTATCTTTTCTGATCCTTGTTGCCTTCCTTCTGATTATGAACTTGGATTCACGCTGGGGATTTCCGTTACATTCAGCCGCTTTCCTCAACCAAATTCAAAAATAAATCGCCACTCCATTCTTCAGGCGGGCTCCCTGACTTCCACTATAACTTCAAAAATAAATCGCCACTCCATTCTTCAGGCGGGCTCCCTGACTTCCATTACAACTTCAAAATAAATCGCCACTCCATTCTTCAGGCGGGCTTCCTGACTTCAACTATAAACATAAAATAAAATCGCCACTCCATTCTCCAGGCGGGCTCCCTGACTTCAACTACAACTTTAAAATAAATCGCCACTCCATTCTTCAGGCGGGCTCCCTGACTTCAACTATAACTTCAAAATAAATCGCCACTTGGGCCACCTTTTCTTCTGAATTATCTTGTCTTGGAATTGCTTTCCCCCTGGGTCGTATTACTTTTCTTTTGGTTGCTGGGGATGATGCTGCTGGGGAAGTATTCTTTGCTTCATCTTTTCTATTTTCTTCACCCTTCGTTCTCTCTCGGACTTGCCGGGGGTTGAAATGTCATTAGCTGGCGGGGGATGCCTTTTCCCTTTCCTTCTTCCCGGACCTCCTCCGGGACTCACGCCTCTGCTTCCTTGAAAACTCAAGGGATATAATGATGCTGGGGGAAATCTCGAAGTTAATGTTTCATTTTCCCAACACCTGCTGGGGATGATACCAGGCTCAAAGATCACCCCTCGTGTTGTCTGGCCCCTCTCAACGCTATTCTGCTCGGAATGGGCATTTCCCGAAATCTCGTGTTTTTTTCTATCCTTATCCACCGGGTGTTTTGCTTTCAAGAAAATTTTCGCAATCGGAGAAAATTTTCTGCCCCAGTTTGATGACCTTCTACGTGGCATGATTTTCTGCCGATGAACCCTCTTTTCCTGCTTTAAATCAAAGAAAAATTGTTAGTTCTCAAAACGCAGTGAGTGACCGTGCCATTCTTGCTGGGGGCCATTTTCCTCCTCTCTTTCAGTTGCTCGGCCTCCCTCGAACTTTTGGGGACGACGTTGACGCTTGTTGGGGATGATGCTCTTTCCACAGATGGTTTCTCATCTCTCCCTTTTATTCCAACCTTTAGTTTGATCCGACCCTTTTTACCCGGCGATCTGTCGTGAGAAATCATCTTCCGGACGTGCAATATGTGTCCATCATACTCCATAATTCCTGTGGGCCTTCCAATCAACCTGTTGTTCCAATCTTAATATCGGAACGACTTTTGCCTTATTGCCTCGTTCCACGCCTATTCATTTTCATTGTACCGCTTTGGGAGACTTGGTAGTAAGCTTTGAAAAATCGATTTTCGAAAACTAAAGAAAAGAAAAAGAATGCTGACCGCGGATGACAAGAGAAAGGGAAAACTTTTCTGAACTCAAAACTGGGAAAAACTTATCTGAATGTGTGACTGATCCAATGGTTATGCCGCGCCTTTGAGATTAATCTACCCAGTCTATTTATGTCAATCACTTTCTGATGGCCGCGTTTTGCTAGAAGTAAACGAATGTCCCCACCTTGTCTCATGCAGACACCTTGTAACCATCTCGCCTTGTCACCTCATAGTGCCCTTCAACGGGTTTTCACTAAATGAGATTCTCTCATTTCTCTCGATCTCCCGTCGCCTTAGGGTGCCCGTAAAGGTTTTCACCGTAAGACTCTCTCATTCAACTTTCTTCGCCTTAAGGTGCCCGCGAGGGTTTTCACCGTTAAGACTCTCTCATCTCGCTTTTTCCATGCGGTGGGCTAGGGTATTATCCATAGAATTTCTTCTAAAAGGGGCTATCCCTTTTCAGCTTGTAAGTCCTAGATTCAGTCGAGGATTGAAGTGTCATTCGTAGCTTCACTCGCATGACTTGGCATTTCTCAAATACTGATCGAGAGGTCTTTTAGTTCATTAATGTGGCTTTTGTGCGTGAGGCTAAAGAAGAGAGGTTTCACCTCAACGGTTAGCTCATTACAACTTTCGGAATCCATACCATCTTTTCAAACGGAACAATGACTTCTGCCCCAGTTTTGTTGCTTGGGGAATCTTTGATTTTTATTTTATTATGACCGAGCCGTGTGGCGCCTACGTATCCTTCTTGATGAAACAGGTCAAACGTAGTTCACTTTTTCTTGTTTTTTTTTCTTTGTTTCTTTTTCTATTTTGTTATATGTCTTCCTTGGGGATTCCAAAAAAGGGTATATGAAAGGGTAATTAAGGCTCAAAGGGGAAAACAAGGGTTAAAGTGTTTGGGTTCGAAGGATCTTTTATTTTGTATAACAAATAATAACTGTGAGCACGTGATTTTTGCCTAACATGAATTACTCCCACAAAATCAAAACAAAAATTGTCTATTTTATGGTGTGTATTTTTTGTGAATTTTTGTGTTATTTTGGTATTTATTTGCATTTGTATATACGTGATTATATGTGTTTAAATTAATAAAAAAAATAAAAATAAAAATATGTCGTGCTTACATTTCTTATCTAGTTTTGAAATTAGGAGTAATTAATTTTATCTTACGAAAACGAAAATCACAAAAAAATAATTCATCTTTTACATTTTTTAGCATTTAAATGCCTAATTGTGTGATTTATATTTAATTGATGTTTAAATTGAGTGTGTTAATTGTTAATATAACCTAATTAGTATTTCTTATAATTTAATTGATTTTGTAGTGTAATTAGAATTTTTGTTTTAATAAATTGAGAATTAAAATTAAAAAAGAGAAGAGAAAAGGAAATAATTAGGAGTACAAAATCGGATTGGGCCAATCCCAAATTTTAAATTTGAGCCCAAACTGAAATAAACCTGCTACCCGCCCCGTTTACCCGGTCCAACCCGTCTAAAATAACCCGGACCCAATTAAATCAAATTCTGGTCGTTGATCTCTCGTGATCTAACGGCCCAAGATTATCCTTGCATTTTCATATACCCAAAACCCAAACCCCCCCCAAACCCGGCTACCCAGGCCATTTTCTCATCTCTCCCCAAAATTAAAATCCCTCTCCATAGAACCCTAGAGCCGCCGGGCTACCCCCACGCCCAAAACCCGGCGGCACGGCGTCGCCGGCCACCCAAACCAACACCACATGACCTCCTCCCTCTCCCCATTCCAAATCTTTAGTCCTCATTCCTCGAAACTTAGCCGGCCTTTTCGAATCTCGGATCGAAAATTTTTTCAAGAACCCTAGAATCCAAAACTAGGGATTTCGCCCAAATCAATGATAATTGAAGTCAATAGACTTTAATTGGAGTGTTTTTCGTTTGGAAAACACTTCAATTAAAGTCCGTTTAACTTCAAAATGCCAAGCGCGAATCCATTTGAGCCAAGTCGGCCGAGTCCCAATTTCTTGTTTCAAGGTATTTCTCTTATTTTTCTGTTCTTATTTAATTGGACTCGTCGATTTAGTTAATTGTTTTCGTAGTTTCGTTTGTTGTTTGATTTTTTTTTCCGGATGTTTCCAAATTTTCTGTTTTCTTCATCTATTTGGGACCTTTTATTTGGTCGACTTGCTTGCTTCTGATTATTTTTTATGAATGACGAAGTTATGAGATAAGAACTCGATTCGATACTTCGTCGAATAGCTAATTCTTCATTTTGGACTGTTTTGGCCGAAAATTCCTTGATTCACTGTTTTGAAATTGTTTGTTTATCGATTGTACGTATCGTAATCGATTGATTGTTATTTGAATGTTGGAATGCATATTCGCTTCGATTAATATCGTCAAATGATTGTGTTCTACATTTTTGTTTGGTTGGCCGAGACTTGTCGAAATCGTTGATTCGTCGATCAATTGTTATCAATCATGTGTGGCAATCAATTAGTCGGATGTTGACGATTGGTTTCATATTGTTACATTTTGTCACGACCCCAAATCCGGTCGTGATGGCGCCCAGCACATTGCTAAGCCAGCCTGACCAATCAACATCAACAACGGAGCTAGAAACTCTCTTTAACCCATTTAAGCATTTCAAAATATGAAACAATAGTAATACTTATACTAACAACGGGAAACCAAGTCCCAAAATACCCCAACTCCCATAGACCAAGGGTCAAGAGTCATGAGCCTCTACCGAACGTAAGTGTATAAAGGTTTACAAAAATACCAAGTGCGGAAAGAAATGTCAATACAAAATCAAAAGACAAGTAGGAAGGAATATCGGGTCCTGCGGACTCTGCCAGCTACCTCGTATATCCCACGGATGTCGCCTCGCACAGCTACCGGATCACCGCCGAGAGGTACCTCTGGATCCGCACACAAGGTGCGGGGAGTAAAATGAGTACCGCCGGACTCGGTGGTAATAAACAAGGGTAAGACATCGCAGATAAGAAATCCGCAATAAAGCACTATGTAAAGCTATAATCGGCTACCCTGTCATAGAATCAATATTCCCTGTACCCGTACCAACAAATACCAATAAATAGCATAACAGCTAGCGGATGTAGCTAAATGCAATGCAATGCATGATATGACCGCTACGGCGCGTAGCTCGACTCCAATTTTGGGTACCCGTGCTCACTGTGGGGGTTCAGACTCCAGAGGGGCTCCTACAGCCCAAGCACATCTCATAGAGATATTCTCGCGGCGTGCAGTCCGATCCAACATATATCCTCTGCGGCGCGCAGCCCGATCCACTACTAGTCAGCTAATATGCAGATACAACCTCGCAGGCTCAAAAGTAGTTTTTGAAAACTCTTTTATCATTTTTCAGTTGGAAAACAGTAATATCAAGTTCCAGAGATTGGAATTAGCATAATAACAGAAATAGTTGCGGACTAGTAGTAAACTAGCATGTCTATATGATAAGACAATGATAACGATCCTCGCGGGATCCAATAACCGGCTCACGGCCCACAAGTATACTCAACCGCCCAAGAAGGGGGTTCAACGGCTCGAGAATAGCCAATAATATAATATCAACAGGTCGGACTAATATATAGTCTCCAGTTCATGATCGACCCCGCACTCTCAAGAGTGTGCGTGTCTCGCCGCTATACAGCATCACAAAGTGGTATACCGGGGTTTCGAACCCGCCGGTCATCACCCACATCTATTACTCACCTCAATACGGCGCGATGACTACTCCGCAATGCCCTTGCCACGAGAATCAAGCTCCGCACGCGTAGAATCTGATCAAATACAGTAGAAACACAACCAATTAGGCAAATGGGACGACACCCAATCAATACAACTCAATTTACATCAAAATTTCTAAAGTTGTCAAAACCCGACTTTCGGTACGCTTGTCGAAAAATCACGAAAGTCACATATTCGGAACCCTCATCTCAATACGAGTCTAAGCATATCAATTTTACCAAATTCGGACTCCATTTGCCCATTCAAAACCTTGATTTTCTAAAGTTCAAGTCTAGGGCTAAATCCTCCATAAATTACCCCAAATTCCTCCATTTTCATGATATAATTGCATAATATTACCAATACTAATCATAGTTTAAGTCCATAGTTGATTACCCGATGATTTCCCTTGAGTTTCCCTTCAAAATCGCCCAAATCGCCTCTAAAGCCGAGACCCAAATGTGTGAAATGTTTCGAAATTTTTCTAACTTCCGATACACTTAACTCACAGCCGATTTTCGCTTCGCGGATAAAATTCCGCCCTCGCGGAACCGCTTCTGCGGCGAAATGGTCACTTCGCGAACCCGGGCCCTTTTGGCCATTCCCACACCGGCCGATCGAGGGACCGCCCCGCGCATCCACTTCGCAGAAATAAGTCCGCTCTCGCGGAATGATCCGCTCTGCGACCAAGAGTCCGCTTCGGCGGACTAGCCTCCGCGATCAATCACCCGCCTCGCGGACCTCCCCATCGCGCCTCGGGACCGCTCTTGCGATCGCCCACTCGCTCCGGCCGAAGCCGCTCCTCGCGGACCGGGCTCCGCTTCAGCAGTCGCCTCCGCTTCGCGCCTTCTTGTCCGCTCTCCGCGGACTCGCTCCCGCGCCCCCATTTCCGCAGGAGCGAAAACCACAGAGCCAAAACACAAGTTTGCAATTTTCCACATTTTTCTCCCGTTTAACCATCCGAAAATACCCCGAGGCCCCCGGACCTCATCCAAACACACCAACACATCTTAACACCTTATTCGAACTTGCTCCAATCCTCAAAACACGTCTAATAACACCAAAACCCATAATTCACATCAAATTCAAGCCCGAATTCCTTAAAACATTCCGAATTACACATTCAATCAAAAACCCGACCAAACGACGTACGAATGACCTGAAATTTTGCAGGCACATCCAAAATCACCTAACGGAGCTACTGCAACCGTCGGAATTCCATTCCGACCCCCGGATCAAAATCTCACCTACCATTCGGATTTCGCCAAAATTCAACCTTAGCCAATTCAAGCCTATTTCTACACCGGCCTCCAAATTCAATTCCGATCGCTCCCCTAAGTCACAAATCACCTCCCGAAACTAAACCGAATCATCAGAATCCGATTCCGAGCCCTTTAACCAAATAGTCAACTCCCAGTTGACTTTCCTTATTCAAGTTTCCTTCAAAAAGGCTATATGCCTCATTTTCAATCCAATTCACTCCTAACTCACCCGATAGACTCTAACACCGATATAAAATCGTAAAACATGTTTTTACAACATAACGGGGTGGTAATTCCCGTGACGACGGGCCGGGTCATCACATTCTCCCCCTCTTAAGCAAACGCTCGTCCTCGAGCGGGTCAAGAAACATACCTGAAGTCTCAAACAAGTGAGGATATCTGCTCCGTATCTCCCGCTCGACCTCCCAAGTGGCCTCCTCCACGGGTCGACCTCCCCACTGAACCTTAACTGATGCAATCTCCTTTGACCTCAATTTTCTCACCTGCCGTCCCAAAATGGCAATAGGCTCCACATCATAGGATAGATCACCATCAAGCTGAATGGTGCTGAAATCCAATACATGAGATGGATCTCCAACGTACTTCCGGAGCATAGACACATGGAATACTGGATGAACGCTGGATAAGCTGGGCGGCAAGGCCAACTCATATGCCACCTCTCCAACTCTCCTAAGTATCTCAAAAGGACCAATGTACCCGGGACTCAACTTTCCTTTCTTCCCAAACCTCATGACACCCTTCATAGGTGAAATCTTCAACAATACTCTGTCACCAACCATGAAAGACAACTCTCGAACTCTACGGTCCGCATAACTCTTCTGACGAGACTGTGCTGTACGAAGCCTCTCCTGGATCAACTTTGCTCTATCCAGAGCATCCTGGACTAACTCAGTCCCTATCAATCTAACCTCACCAGGCTCAAACCATCCCACGGGGGATCTACACCACCTGCCATACAATGCCTCATACGGGGCCATCTGAATACTCGACTGATAACTGTTGTTGTAGGCAAACTCAGCAAGTGGTAGGAACTCATCCCACGAACCACCAAAATCAATCACACAAGTTCGCAACATATCCTCCAAGATCTGAATAGTGCGCTCAGACTGTCCGTCTGTCTGGGGGTGAAATGCTGTACTCAACTCAACCCGCGTACCCATCTCTCGCTGAAATGCTCTCCAAAACTGAGAAGTGAACTGAGTACCCCTGTCGGATATGATAGACACCGGAACTCCATGCAACCGAACAATCTCTCGAATAAAGATCGCTGCCAACCGCTCCGATGAGTAGGTAGTACTAACTGGAATGAAGTGAGCTGACTTAGTCAGTCTATCCACAATCACCCACACAGAATCAAACTTCTTCGCCGTTCGAGGGAGTCCAGTAACAAAGTCCATAGTGATCCTCTCCCATTTCCACTCAGGAATAACAATGCGCTGAAATACACCACCGGGCCTCTGATGCTCATACTTAACCTGCTGACAGTTGAGGCACCGTGCTACATGTCTGACAATGTCCATTTTCATCTTTCTCCACCAATAGTGCTGTTTCAAATCTTGATACATCTTCGCGGCTCCTGGATGGATAGAATACCGCGAGCTATGGGCCTCCTCCATAATCAACTCACGAAGGCCATCAACATTGGGCACACATATCCGGCCCCGCATCCTCAATACGCCATCACTATCAATGGTGACATCTCTAGCATCATCATACTGAACTCTGTCCCTAAGGACAGCCAAATGTGGATCATCATACTGGCGCTCACGAATACGATCATATAGAGATGACCGAGATACAACACAAGCCAATACCCCGCTGGGCTCCGAAATATCTAACCTCACTAGCCGATTGGCTAGCACCTGAACATCATAAGCAAATGGCCTCTCCTCAGCCGGAATATATGCCAAGCTCCCCATACTGACCGCCTTCCGGCTCAAAGCATCGGCCACCACATTGGCCTTCCCCGGATGATATAATATAGTAATGTCATAATCCTTCAGCAACTCTAGCCATCTCCGCTGTCTCAAATTAAGGTCTTTCTGTTTGAACAAGTGCTGGAGACTACGATGGTCGGTATACACCTCACAAGACACGCCGTACAAATAGTGCCTCCAAATCTTCAATGCATGAACAATGGCGGCTAGCTCCAAGTCATGAACATGATAGTTCTTCTCATGTGGCTTCAACTGCCGAGAAGCATAAGCAATTACCTTACCTTCCTGCATCAACACACAACCTATCCCCACTCTCGAGGCATCACAATAAACGGTATATGAACCTGAAGCTGATGGCAATACTAACACTGGAGTTGTGGTCAAAGCTGTCTTGAGCTTCTGAAAGCTCCCCTCACACTCATCCGACCACACGAATGGTGCACCCTTCCTGGGTCAATTTAGTCAATGAAGAAGCAATGGATGAAAATCCCTGAACAAACCGGCGATAATACCCCGCCAAGCCAAGAAAACTCCTGATCTCTGTAGCTGAGGACGGTCTAGGCCAACTCTGCACCGCCTCTATCTTTTTCTGATCAACCTGAATACCATCACGAGACACCACATGTCCCCGAAATGCTACGGACTCGAGCCAAAACTCGCACTTGGAGAATTTAGCATATAGCTTCTCCTCCCTCAATCTCTGCAACACAATACTCAAATGCTGAGCATGCTCCTCCCGACTACGGGAGTAGACTAGAATGTCATCAATGAACACAATCACAAATGAATCCAAATAAGGCCCGAACACACTGTTCATCAGATGCATAAATGTTGCTGGGGCGTTGGTCAGCCCAAAAGACATCACAAGAAACTCATAATGACCATATCGGGTCCTGAATGCAGTCTTCATAATATCCGAGTCCCCGATCTTCAGCTGGTGATAGCCTGAACGAAGATCGATCTTAGAAAACACCCTCGCACCCTGTAACTGATCAAACAAATCATCTATGCGCGGTAGAGGGTACTTGTTCTTCACTGTCACTTTGTTCAATTGCCTATAATCAATACACATCCGCATGGTACCATCTTTATTTTTAACAAATAATACCGGTGCACCCCACGGAGACATACTAGGACGGATGAAACCCTTATCCAGAAGTTCTTGAAGCTGCTCTTTTAGTTCTTTCAACTCAGCTGGTGCCATCCGATAAGGAGGAATGGATATAGGCTGAGTGCCCGGCACCAAGTCAATGCCAAAATCAATATCCCTGTCCGGCGGCATGCCCGGCAGGTCTGAGGGGAATACATCTGGGAAGTCCCTCACAACAGGTACAGAATCAATACTAGGAGACTCAGCTCCCACATCTCTCACAAAAGCTAAGTACGATGAACACCCTTTTTCAACCATCTTCTGAGCTTTTAAGAACGAAATAACACGACTAGGGACGAAATCGGTCGAACCCCGCCACTCAATTTGAGAAATACCAGGAATGGCCAATGTAACTGTCTTAGCATGACAGTCCAATATAGCATGGTACGGAGACAACCAGTCCATACCCAATATAACATCAAAATCCACCATACCCAACAATAACAAATCTGCCTGGGTCTCCGGACCCCCAATAGATATAACACAGGATCTATAGACATGATCCACAACAATCGTATCACCCACTGGGGTGGATACATGAACAGGTAAATCAAGACTACCACGAGTCGCACCCAAATGATGTGCAAAATAAGAGGACACGTAAGAATATGTGGATCCTGGATCAAATAGAACAGAGGCATCTCCGTGACAGACAGAAATGATACCTGTAATCACTGCATCGGAGGCAACTGCATCGCGCCTGTCAGGAAGTGCATAGAAATGTGCCTGGCCTCCACCAGATCTCTCCTCGCCCCTAGGGCGACCCCGAGAAGGCTGACCTCCACCTCTACTAAACTAAGATGGTGCTGAAGAGGAGGGTTGATCCCTCTGCTGAGTCCTGCCCCTACGTAGTCGAGGGCACTGTCTCCTCATGTGGCCAAACTCACCACACTCATAACATGCACCTGGTGCTGGAGAAGTAGGTGTTGCACTCTGGACTGGGAGGGCACTAAGTGATGACTGACCCTGCTGAAATCCCTGTCGACCACGACCATAAGAACCTCCGCTCTGCTCTGGGCGGCCTGAATGAGAAGGTCTAGATGAGCGACCTCGGCTCTGCTGGGAATGCCCTCTAGATGGAGCACCGCTGAAACTGCCAGAACCGCGAGGCCTCTTGGCCTCCCGCTCCTCTCTCTCTCGGCGACGATCCGCCTCAATGGAGCGTGCCATATCGGCAACCTGCTCAAACGATGATGACAGAACTCGCTCGCTGGTCATAAGAATACGGATAGAGTAGTTGAGGCCATCAATGAACCTCCTGATCCTCTCCCTATCAGTGGGGATCATCCATGTGGCATGCCTAGCCAACCGAGTGAATCTAAGCTCATACTGGGTCACAGACATGTCGCCCTGAATCAACCACTCGAACTGGCGACGTAGCTCCTCGCGACGAGACCTGAGGTACATATTTCTCTAGAAAGAGAGTAGAGAACTGCTGCCATGTGAGAGGTGCTGCTCTAGCAGGCCTACGCCTCTCAAACTCCTCCCAACAATCAAATGCGGGACCAGTGAACTGAAATGTAGTAAATGAAACTCCGCTGGACTCAAGAATACCAGCCGTACGCAGCATCTTCTGACACTTATCCAAGAAACCATGGGCATCCTCTCCCTCGGCGCCATTAAAATGGGGTGGCTGAAGTCTGCCAAATCTCTCAAGACGACGCTACTCGTCATCGGGCATAACCTCAACCATATGCTCTGGAGCTGGAGCTGGTGCAGCTGGAGGAATAACCGGTGCAACCACCCGAGCGAGGACCGCCTCTGGCATCTGAAGTCCCTGAACAACCGGGTCAGGTGTGCGAGCTGTAGGGGTCTGCCGACCACCCCCTGACTGAGATGTCGCTACAGTAGCGGTAGCCGAAACTACCTGAGCCAAACCAGAACACACTGATAATATCTGAGCAAGAGTCTCCTGAAGACCAGGAATAGCAATAGATATAGCTGGCCCTGAACTGGGACCGCTGGAGCATCAACCACTGGGGACTGCTCCTGAACTGGTACAACAGGCGGGTCAGCTGGCACTGCCTCAGCTGCCCTACCTCTAACTCTAGCACGACCGCTCCCACGACCTCTAACAGGTGGCAATGGAGGTCGTCCACCTCGTCCTGATGCTCGCGTTCTCGCCATCTGCGAGAGAATAGAATATAGAAGTTCAGTTCTCAGAACAACAAGATCGCACGACCGAGTTCAAGAAAAGTGAAGTTTTCCTAAAGGTTCGCAGCCTCCCGAGGATAAGTACAGGCGTCCCCGTACCGATCCACAAGACTCTACTAACCGGCTCAAGACTCATGAGGCCTAGTAAACCTAGGCTCTGATCCCAAATCCGGTCGTGATGGCGCCCAGCACATTGCTAAGCCAGCCTGACCAATCAACATCAACAACGGAGCTAGAAGCTCTCTTTAACCCATTTAAGCATTTCAAAATATGAAACAATAGTAATACTTATACTAACAACGGAGAAACCAAGTCCCAAAATACCCCAACTCCCATAGACCAAGGGTCAAGAGTCATGAGCCTCTACTGAACGTAAGTGTATAAAGGTTTACAAAAATACCAAGTGCGGAAAGAAATGTCAATACAAAATCAAAAGACAGTAGGAAGGAATATCGGGTCCTGCGGACTCTGCAGCTACCTCGTATATCCCACGGATGTCGCCTCGCACAGCTACTGGATCACTGCTGAGAGGTACTCGGATCCGCACACAAGGTGCGATGAGTAAAATGAGTATCGCCGGACTCGGTGGTAATAAACAAGGGTAAGACGAGCGCGGATAAGAAATCCGCCCAGAAGGGGGTTCAACGGCTCGAGAATAGCCAATAATACAATATCAACAGGTCGGACTAATATATATAGTCTCCGGTTCATGATCGACCCCGCACTCTCAAGAGTGTGCGTGTCTCGCCGCTATACAGCATCACAAAGTGGTATACCGGGGTTTCGAACCCGCCGGTCATCACCCACATCTATTACTCACCTCAATACGGCGCGATGACTACTCCGCAATGCCCTTGCCACGAGAATCAAGCTCCGCACGCGTAGAATCTGATCAAATACAGTAGAAACACAACCAATTAGGCAAATGGGACGACACCCAATCAATACAACTCAATTTACATCAAAATTTCCAAAGTTGTCAAAACCCGACTTTCGGTACGCTTGTCGAAAAATCACGAAAGTCACATATTCGGAACCCTCATCTCAATACGAGTCTAAGCATATCAATTTTACCAAATTCGGACTCCATTTGCCCATTCAAAACCTTGATTTTCTAAAGTTCAAGTCTAGGGCTAAATCCTCCATAAATTACCCCAAATTCCTCCATTTTCATGATATAATTGCATAATATTACCAATACTAATCATAGTTTAAGTCCATAGTTGATTACCTGATGATTTCCCTTAAGTTTCCCTTCAAAATCGCCAAATCGCCTCTAAAGCCGAGACCCAAATGTGTGAAATGTTTCTGAAATTTTTCTAACTTCTGATACACTTAACTCACAGCGATTTTCGCTTCTGCGGATAAAACTCCGCCCCTGCGGAACCGCTTCTGCGACCTTTTGGTCGCTTCTGCGAACCCAGGCCCTTTTGGCCATTTCCGCACCAGCGATCAAGGGACCGCCCCTGCGCATCCGCTTCTGCGTAAATTAGTCCGCTTCTGCGGAATGATCCGCTTCTGCGACCAAGAGTCCGCTTCGGCGGACTCGCCTCCGCGATCAATCACCCGCTTCTGCGGACCTCCCCATCGCGCCTCAGGACCGCTTCTGCGATCGCCCACTCGCTTCAGCGAAGCCGCTCCTGCGGACCAGGCTCCGCTTCAGCGGTCTAGCCCGCTTCTGCGCCTTCTTGTCCGCTCCTGCGGACTCGCTCCTGCGCCCCCATTTCCGCAGGAGCGAAAACCACAGAGCCAGAACACAAGTCTGCAATTTTCCACATTTTTCTCCCGTTTAACCATCCGAAAACACCTCGAGGCCCCCGGGACCTCATCCAAACACACCAACACATATTAACACCTTATTCGAACTTGCTCCAATCCTCAAAACACGTCTAATAACACCAAAACCCATAATTCACATCAAATTCAACCCTAAATTCCTTAAAACATTCCGAATTACACATTCAATCAAAAACCTGACCAAACGACGTACGAATGACCTGAAATTTTGCAGGCACATCCAAAATCACCTAACGGAGCTACTGCAACTGTCGAATTCCATTCCGACCCCCGGATCAAAATCTCACCTACCGTTCGGATTTCGCCAAAATTCAACCTTAGCCAATTCAAGCCTATTTCTACACCGGGCCTCCAAATTCAATTCCGATCGCTCCCCTAAGTCACAAATCACCTCTCGGAACTAACCGAATCATCGAATCCGATTCCGAGCCCTCTATCTAAATAGTCAACTCCGGGTTGACTCTATATGCCTCATTTTCAATCCAATTCACTCCTAACTCACCCGATAGACTCTAACACTGATATAAAATCGTAAAACATGTTTTTTACAACATAACGGGGTGGTAATTCCCGTGACAACGGGCCGGGTCGTCACACATTTTTGGCCGAGAATCCTTGGAATCACTGTTTTATCAGTTTTTATTTGTTATCAATGATACATGTTGTGTTTAATGGAATGTTTGTCTAATCTCGTAGAAATGGTTGTGTGAAACCTCAGGCAGTGCTTTGTTTTGCTTTAAATTGAACTGTTCTGTTTAGTCGTATGATTCTGTTGATTAAGCTTAGGAAATATGGATTGGATATAGCTGTATTTCCAATGGGACTTTAAGGAAAATATAACTGTAACTTTAATAGGTTTTTAAGGAGAAGATAGGTGTAATTTTGATAGGCTTCAGAAATGAAACTAACAACCAAGTTTCAAAGAGTGCAATGCACATGTAAAGGCTAGTGGAACCTGCTGGACAGCAGGTTATGACACTAATTTCTGCCCTTTCAGAGTTCTTTAATTAAAAAGCTATACTTATACAACTGAAAAGTGAAGAAAAGGTGAAACAGCATAAGCTGGACAGATCTAGAACTAAAAAGTAGAGCTGTTACTTTGGATCTCTAGGCTATAAAATGGAGAGGCACTCACTGGAAATGAGGACACATACAAAGAGACACTAACTGAAAAACAAGAAAAATACTCTCTGGAAAACACACTCACACAGAGACAGATTCACACACTGGCAGAATACTAAATAGATTCACTCACTGGAAAAACATAGAGAAAGATAGAAATAGAGATTTGAAGTTTAAATTCAAGAGAAAAAAGGAGAGTTGAGGGGAAGTTTAGAAAAGATAGCTGAAAACTCTCTGTTTCTTTTTTTTTTTGAAACAAACCTACTGTTGGATTGATTACATTTTCAAGTTTAAAAGGTTGTTTTGCTGGTGATACTGAAAATTGCTCGGTTTGGTTGAGTATATTCTAAAAACTGTTGGCCTCAAATTCTTTTGGATTCGTTCTCTTTAATTCTGGGGCTGTTGGTTGAGGTCCATATTGTTTGAAACTGGTTGTTTTCCGGGTTCTTCTGGAGATTCCTACTGTTGCTGTTGCCTTACTGCCTTCCTGCTACTGCTGATTCTTTCTCTTTCTCATACTTTCAATTTCCCAGGTACACATCTTTTGAGCTTGATCATACTTGTACCATAAATGAATTGGAAATGAATTGGAAGACCACTTTGAATCTTTTGTTTGAAGTCGTTACATAAATGATTTTGTTTAACTATTTATTAAGGACTGTTAGCTCACAATATCGTACAACTATTCATTAGAAGATTGAAGATGCATTAGTGTTGTATGTTTACTTAGCTCTTACTTTCATTATATACGAATTGAAACAAAACTTGCTAGGTTTGTATTTGTAAACTTGGATTATTTTGGACTATTGATAAAAAATAGATATCAGTTTTCATTTCTACTTAATTAGTTTTCTATATTTTTAGTATACATTTGGATTTGTGTAAGTAAAACTAGCCAATTCGGATTGAGATTCCCTTTGATATTTTACACAGGTAATTTGTTAAAGTCAAGTAGTTTAAGCATGTTCAAGATGTTGGGTCGGTTAAAATTTAGCTATTAACATAAGATGTTTGGAATCATTTTTTTTGGATTTTTCTTTACTTTGATTTTTTCTTTTGAGGTCTATTTATAATTAAGCAAGCAAGACAAGTTAGCCAATGCTTTTAGATAACAATGTTAGTCATCTTTAATCATATAATTTCGATTGCATCAATTAACGTCATATTGAGGATAGCGAAATCCAAAGTAGGCAACCTCACGTCTAAATAATTAACCAAGGCGAATTATTTCTATTTCGTATATTTTGGTCGATTTTCTATTAGTCCACATCTTTTCATTCAATCTCCGACCATAAGTCAAAAGCTAGGAAATAACACATCATTGGGTCCGATTTTTTAATTGAAAATAATTTTAAGAGGTACGCTTTTAAATAAATTGACTTTTTTTGGGTTTAGTTTTACGATGGCTTTAAATCGACATGGTTTCAAATAAGTAATCCGGATACTTTTTTATTATTATTTACCTATCCGTTAAAATCTGAGTCTATATTGTAATTAGTCTTTCTTTTGGTATGGTTTCAAATTAATAGAGCGGTCTAAGGTTTTTTTTAGAGCATATAATTTAAAAGCATGTATAAAATCAGGAATTTTTTTAGCCATTTATAATAATTGAAGCGACCGTGCTAGAACCACGGGATCCGGGGGTGCCTAACACCTTTCCTCGAGTCAACAGAATTCCTTATTTAGAATTTCTGGTTCGCAGACTTCATTTGGAAAGTCGTAAATCTCCTCGATCCGGGATTTAAATAAATCGGTGACTTGGGACACCATAATTTATTCCAAGTGGCGACTCTGAAATAAATAGAATAATCCCGTTTCGAATATTGTCAATTAAATTGGAAAAACTCCCTCGCGCATCTACCCTCCGGGGAAGGGCGCGCCAAAAGGAGGTGTGACAGCTCTGGCGACTCTGCTGGGGAATAAAACTCAGGACTACCGGTTCGGGGTTTAAGAATTCGAGCTTTGAATAATTATTTTATTTGGCTTATTTATTATCTGATTTTATTACATGTTTATATTTTATATGCTAAATGTTGCTTTTACCGCTTTGATATTTTGTGAACTGTATATAAATTGTGCCGATACCCATTTTCCTCTTCTGAGTCTTTTGAAATACAATACCGGGCATTTGCTGGACATAGCCCGTTTTTCTCAAGATAGCTGTGGTGCTTGGCACCCGGTGAAGGATTTTGTAGCCACACATGTTTAGGCGGAGAGTTTTGTCAATTAAGCCGGAAAGCCATGCTACCGGTGCACTGACACTCTTCGGCTCGAGTTGTCCGCTCAAGTTAAAACCAGTCTAGATACTTTTTCCAACAGGATGATGACTTAGAATAACAAAACCTTATGTCGGATTCCCGATAGGAACGTTTATTTGCGTCATGTGCATATTTGACTTAGGAGGCTCAACACAGGGGTTGGGCCTGTCTAGGACAGGTGTACCTGAAACAAAAAGACCAACTTGTTGCATCTTTTTGTGTGCATTTATTTGTTTCGATCTTACATGCCGTCCGGTTTGTTAAAAAAGAGGAAGAAGTGGAAAACGTCAGGGTATATAGTCAAAATAGTTTTATGGAAAATAGTTAGTTCTTTGAAAATAAATTCTAAAAAAAAAAAAAAAAAAAAATTCCAAATAAATTTTCTTAATTTTACGAAAATAGTTAGTTCTTTAAAAAATAAATTCTGAAAAAAAAATGCAAAAAATTTCCAAATAAATTTTCTTAATTTTACGAAAATAGTTAGTTCTTTAAAAAATAAATTCTGAAAAAAAAAATGCAAAAAAAAAAGAATTTTCAAATAAATTTTCTTAATTTTACGAAAATAGTTTAGTTTCTTTGAAAATAATTTTGAAAAAAAAATGCAAAAAAAAAAATTTCAAATAAATTTTCTTAGTTCCTTTGAAAATAATTTGTTTTAGAAATGTTGTTTAAAAATAGTTTGTTTTCTTTTCTTAAAATGATTTAGTTCTTTTATTTTCGAACTACGCAAGTTTGATTCTCACCAAATATGAGATACGTAGGCAACCCATATCGGGCTCAACTAATACTGATTTTTTTTAAGAAAAACAATAATAAAAATATTAGAATTAGGATTTTTGTTCTTAGTCGAGAGTTAGGAAATTTTGCAAAAATAGCCAAACGCCTCAAAAGGGGCGCCGGAGGACTAATTTCGCAAAACGAAATATAGACATCACACTGGTATCCTGTTATACAACCTTCAAATCTTCTTCAAGTGCTGAAAGGCCGTATTAACAAGATTCGTTTTTTTATAATAAAAAAAAAAATTTGAAAAAAAAATCTTAAGTTCATTTTTTATCTTTTCTAGGATCAGCATGACTTCCTCGCAACGAATCGGCCAGAAAAGGGTGAGAGACGAAATGCCACCTATGTTCATGGTCCAGGACAAAACCCCGGATCGGCTCCGTAAATGGTGGACTAGTTTTTCAGCTTGGGAAAGAAATCAAGTTCACAAGCACCTCAAATTTCTTCCGGACATCATGATGATAAAACCAGATAAAAATGTGATCAGAGCTTTAGTGAGTTTTTGGGACTCAACAAGCAATGTGTTCGGATTCCGGGATTGCGAAATGACACCCACTTTGGAAGAATTGGGCGGACTCACAGGGCTCGGAAGAGATTTGCACAAGATGAGACCTGCAGCTCCTAGGCAGATGGGTGTGAATAATTTCTTCAAAAAGTTATGTCTCCGGCGGGTTCCCCTATGTTGTCTGGAGAACGGTTGGGTGCCACTAGATTATCTCTATGACAGATTTGGTGATAAGAAAGGGTTTGAGAAGTTCTCAAACACTGAATTTGTTAACCAGCTGAAATTATGACGCCTGGGGAGACTTAAGGATTTATGCCTTTATGATCGCTTTTTTGGGAACCATGGTTTTTCCCGAACGTGGCGGACGCATCGGAATCCGTTTGGCTGCGGTGGTCTCATATCTACAGAGTAACGAGGAACACACTGTTCTTCCGATGATACTAGGAGACATCTTCCGGGCTTTAACTCGGTGCCAAGAAGGACAAGATTATTTTGAAGGCTGCAATATCTTATTACAAATGTGGTTTATAGAACATCTCTATCATCACCCGATTGTGATAAACTTCAAAGCAGATTGGCTGAATTATATTCGTTGTCATACAAACAGAGCCGCCCGTTGTAACCTTCCGGAAGACTTGAGGACTTGGCAAGAACTTCTCAACTCTTTGAGAGCAGATCAACTTACCTGGAATTATTATTGGTTCCCTTCCGCCAAAATCATGCATATGTCGACATACCGCCCATTCTACATACTAATGGGTTTCAGGGGTTTCCAACCATATGCCCCGCTACGTATCATGCGGCAGTTGGGAAGAGAACAGAAAAGGGCCCCAATTGAGGATATACGATCATTTGTATGGGAATTTGTGACATAAGAGACCCCGAGGGAGACTTATGCACAGAAGGTATGGTTCGGTAGTCGACTCTCTGACATCAACGATATGGTTGCTGATCGAGAACGGGGAGAAGTGAGTCTCGCTTATCTTGAATGGTTCCACAACCAACCAATACCATAGCAAAGGTCAGAAAGGTCAGTGAAGTATGTCGTCGATTGGGAGAGAGAAATAGAAGCCAGAGTTAGGGAGGCCGAGCATGAGACAACACAAAATTTCCAATCTTGCATCAACACTTTAAAAGAAGACAAAGGAATCCTGGAAGCGGCCATGGACATACAACAGGCTGACTTCGATCGGGAAAGGGCCGATTGGGAGCAGTAAAGAGAAGCATTCCAAACTTAAATTCGAGAGTTGCAATTGGCCGCAGAGAGATCAAGGAGGAGTCGGAATGATCAGATGCTGATAAACGATTTGGAAAGGAAAGCCTTTGAACACCAAAAAGACTTGGAGAAGGCAAAAGCGGCCTTGGTTGCAGTCCGGACAAAATGGAAGAGAGCATCCCACCAAGAAGCGCTCCGTCTACAACAAGTAGAGAAAGACTATGATTCAATCATCGTTGATTTGAGAAAGGCAAATTCCACTCTTAGAGAGCGAGCTCTCAGGCAAGTCCAGGATGCTAAAGCAGATAGAGACCGTTGTCACAACTTGATGGCGCGGATGGAAAGGCAAATAGACAGGCTCTTGGACCATATCTCCAGCAACTCTCAAGTATTAGGGGCAAAGAACAGACACATAGGGCAGCTGCTCAGAGAAAAAGACATGATCAGGACCAGGATCAATGAGATCGGGCACTACATTACTATGAGGTGTTTGACTTGCGAACGAGTACCTCGGCTTGCCCTCTTCTCTTCAATCATGGAATGTGTCCACCAAGTCATGGCAGAATTGGGGAGTATACAGAAAGATCTTACACCAAGAACTGCAACAAGGCCAAACAACGCCCCCGGGCGCAAAGATTCGAGGCACTGGAACATGCTTAGAAGAGTCTGTTGTTTTAGAGTCTGTTTGTCTTTTTAAAAGTTTTTCTCCATTGTTGTCATTTTGCAAGTGTTTTAAGTTTAAGGTTTGTTGGAATAAAATTCATGAACATTTCATTCATATTTTATGTCTTTTATTCCGAACTACGCCCGGTCTGATTCATGCGGGGACATGATACGTAGGCAATCCACATAAGATTCGACCATCACTAAAAAATAAATAAATAAAAATAAAAATAAAAAAAAGGGGGGAGGGGGCAGAAGTTAAGAGAAAAAGAAGATCGATGAAGGATGAAAGCGAAGGAAAATACAAACCGGAATGATGCATCGCAAACGAATACATGTAGCAACATTATCACTTGTATAAGTGCATCACACCCAACATGAGATTACTTATATGTTATGTTGTTTCAGACTAACCGTTTGTTTGCCAAACTCCAGGTTTTAGTAAAAGTGATTGACTTTGCGGTAATCTGGCACCACATTCGTACTTCACAAGGTCCAAAGGAAAAGTTCGGCAGCCTGAAAGTACGCATTCCTATTTTACTAGATCAAAAAGGGTGCCGACATGTCCTCAGAAATGCCTTTAGCAACCATTCCCGTTTCAGAGGAAAGCTCGTTGACAGCCATCCCGGCTACTGAGTCGGCAGCTTTGGAGGAGAATAGAATGTTGCGTTGCCGCATGCTCGAGATGTTGGACGATTGGAACAACGGGAAAGAGCCCCGAGTCTGATCCCTGGGTTCCCTGAAATTCTTCTCAGGTCAAGCGGAATTTCAAATACCCCCATCAATTATCCGCCTACTCTATTCGGGTATTCCAATGCTACAAACCTCTCTGAATCACCCTCCACATCCCATCCTCGGGTGACACCACATGATACATCCGCAAGAACGTCGGTTGAATTGCCAGTTCCAATCACAACGCACCCCACCGCACATGCTCCTTTCTTCGACTCCTCATCCTTTACATTCCCAGCACCACCGCTCACACGGGACCATACCCAGGTTGCAGCCAATATATATCCTCAACCGCCTCGATATGAGTTTCTACCAAGCCAAAATCCAAAGGCCCCCGAGCAGGATGAGATGGCAAAAAGAATGAGGAGTTTGGAACAAAGCTTGAAGAACATGCAAGGTCTGAGTGGACAGAAAAGTGTCTCTTACGCCAATCTATGCATGTTCCCGCACGTCCATTTGCCCTCAGGTTTTAAGACACCAAAGTTCGAAAAGTACGACGGACATGGCGACCCCATTGCTTATTTGAAGAAATACTGCAATCAATTGCGAGGTGCCGGCGGCATGGAAGAATTGTTAATGGCGTACTTCGGAGAAAGTTTGATCGGAATAGCATCAGAATGGTATATGGATCAAGACATATCTCGATGGCGTATCTGGGATGATCTGGCCAGAGATTTTGTGAAACAGTTCCAATACAACATCGATATTGCGCCAGACAGGAATTCTCTATCGAACTTAAAGAAGAAGCCCTCGGAAAGCTTCAGAGAATACGCCATCAAATGGCGAGAGCAAGCATCTAGGGTAAAACCCCCTATGGACGACATTGAAATGGTCACGACTTTTCTCCAAGCTCAAGAGCCGGACTACTTTCAAAATATGATGTCGGCGATGGGAAAACCTTTCGCCGAAGCAATCAAAATCGGAGAAATGGTAGAAAATGATTTGAAAACAGGGCGAATTTTGAGTCAAGCGGCCATTCGGGCAACTTCCCAAGCCATTCAAGGCGGGTCTGGAGGGATGCCTCGAAGCAAGAAGAAAGAAGAATCTGCTATGGCAGCGGTAGAAGACAGGAGATATCGAACCTCAAGGCAGGTATTCTCCGACAGGGCCCCCCAACATTATTATCCACCTCGCAGCATGGCTTATGCTCCTCCGTCTCCACCTTATGCAGTTGTCACACCTCCTTTTTCACTACCCCAAACACTTATAAGCGTATAAATACACTTGTAGGGTATACCCCGACGCTCAATTACCCAAGACGGATAAAATAACGTAAGGGAAGGAGTTTTCCAATTAAAGGACAATCGGTTCGGGATTTTATTAGAGATTAATCAGAGTCGCCACTTGGGAATGACAATGGTGTCCCAAGTCACCGGTTAATCCCGAATCCGAGGAATTTTGACTCTTATAAATGTCCTGCGAAGCAAAGATCCGGATAAGGAACTTTGTTAACCCGGGAGAAGGTGTTAGGCATTCCCGGATTCCGTGGTTTTAGCACGGTCGCTCCACTGTCGTTCTTGACTTTTGTTTGACTCAATTATAGGTTTTAACAACATAATGTGCTTTTACGTTAAATATTATTTTTTAGGAATTTGCGGTATCGCGAAAACACGCCTCGAGTCATACCGCAACCAGTACGCCTATGACTTTTGGTGTATTTTAGCTTTACCGAGATTTGGATTTGAGTCGCACCAAGTGCACACTCGTTCATAGGAAGGTATATTAAAATCGTGCCTTAAGATAGTCTATATTGGCTTTTAAACTTTGGGAGAGGCTATGAAATTTACTATTAGCCTCTCCGATTCTACTATGTCATCTTATTACTAAATGGGGGCCCCGTTGTTATTTGTGCGAGGCTCGTCCCAATTTAATCAAAGGCCAAACCTAATATGACTATGATTTGAACCCGCTACCTAATTCAAGATCGAATTATATATCGCGACACTTTAACTAAATAGATTATCGACTTTCATACCCAATTACATCGTGACCCAATACAGTCCGAGAAAACTCTCAAACAATTGCAAGCCAATTCCAAGATTTTTAAGAAAATGATTAATGAGCCAAACGGTCTAGACTTCAGGAAAACAGAATTGCACACTTACACAATCTATTTTTATGACCAAATATAGAAATCTGACCAGGTAGCTTACAACTTAGTATCAATGACCAATAACACCAAAAAAAAAAATTTGATAATCAAAGTAAATTTACATGTAAAAAAACTAACGGTACTGTGTGCTACTGCTGGACTAGATTTGAATGCTCTCAAGCTTTCCTAATCATGGGTAAAATCATGTCACAGAACTTCATTTTGCTATATCACCGTGCGAGTGAACAAGTGAGCAGAATGTCTTAACATAATAATTCAACAAATCATAAAGCATAGTCAATCATCGAGAGATTTGATTTCAGTGATATTAAAATCCAGAATATACCACTAGGCATGAAAGTCTCCCAAACTAATTCCTAATTATAAATACATAACACAGAATTAAGTAGAAATAAGCCAAGAGAAAAGATGAACAGCAACTCAATTCATTTCCAATAGCTTGAAATTACAAATGTGTACCTGAAATTTGAAAAGATTCCATTAGATCTATGAACAGCAGCAAAATACGATTTATTCAGGCAATACAGCAGTAATTCCAGCAGTAGCAGTCCAATTCACAGCAGTAGCAGCTCAGTGAGATCAAAAGTGAATAAAACCCAAGCAATTAACCCAGCAGATAATTTCCAGAACCTCAAAATTATTTCAAAACCCACTTTCACATTCAAATGACAGTTTCTACTGATTAGTGATGAATTTTCGATTGTTTTTGGTTTTTTGATATGATTTTGAAGGTGAAAGTAAAAGAAAATGAATCTGAAATATTAATTTCAGATCTGGAACAAGTATTTTTGGGATTTTCTAGGGTTCCTATGGCTAAAATTATAATAGAACTTTAAAATCTAAAGGAACCCCCTATTCTTAATGATGAAATTACCTATTTATAGGCCAAAATCAAAGGAAATCTGAATTTTAATATTTCACTAAAACCCCTTCAATTTTTAGCTTGTTGCACAAGTTAGTGCAATTATTCTAGTGAAAGCTACACTAAAACCCCTTCTAGAATAGTCTGCCATGTTCCATTTCCTTGTATTACCCATTGTGCTCTCATTCCCTTTTATTATCTACTAAAATACCTTTTGTCATGCCCAAATTACCCTAAAAGCTCTATATTTATAACAACTATGTCAATCCATATCCTAATTGTACCCTTTTCCTTCTAAACTTATTACAACTATACCAACTCCCTTTTCCCAATTCACCCCTACTTCTTAAGGCTTATTACATTCCTAATTTCTGTATTTTACCTCTATTTTAACCTATTTTCAGACTTGTATTTATCAAATAGCCACAATTAAGTGACTATTGCTCAACTAGCCAATTGGCCTCTTTAACTACTTTAAATCCAACTTAATTCAATTAACTAAAAATCACATTTCTCCTATAACCAACCCTAAGCAATCTTACAAATACAGACCACTTATGATTAATTATCCGATTAACAAGACTCGGGGAAACAATTGATAGATGGTGAGTCTTATTACTCGAGCTAACTAGTCGCAATTGATTCTATTTAGTAAAACACCTTGGGTTGCTATGAATTGTATGATTTTCAACTATTGACTTAATTGGATCTAAACTAGCCTAGAGTCGAATTCATTAATCAAACTAAGTCACTAACTACCAGCTATAACCAATACGTCCTAGGTGTTAACAAATTCAACAATCACAATTAAACTATCAAAACGATTCCGACAACCACAATCAACTAACTTTGAATGTCAAAACAGGATCGAAGTCGATTCGGATAGTTCCCATTATCAACGGGTCAATTATATCAAATTATCAAAGCCACCATATTAACAGAAATTAAAAGAGAGGTTATTCCCCTAAAATCTAACAATCCGACAACTAACAGAACTAACAATTCTAATATTAATCAAAACTAACAGAAAAATCTTAATAAAATCTTAGAACTATAAAAAAAATCAGCAATTGTCAACTAAACCGAAAAATCTAACAATCTAAAAGACAAATCTTGAAATTTAAACAATGTTGAAACAAACCAATGAAAACCAGAAATCAATTATTTAACAAAAATCATCCTAAAACCGAAAAATCTAACAATCTAAATCCTAGAAAGCCAGAGACGGATTCAACAATGCACTAATGTTGACTGAAGATGCAAGAAACGAATTCAAGCATAACGTATTCACATTATTGAAAAGAAACAGATTCGCAAAAAAACAGAATTGATTAAAGAAAACTTAGCTCAATTTTTCTTATTTTTCTTCTTCTTCTTCTTTTCTGTTTTTCTCTATGTTTCTCGATTATTCTTGACACGAGCCTCCAAATCTTGAGTCTTTCTTCATCTTCTTGAAATTTTCTTGAGAAATCCGAACTCGAACATTGATTTTCCGGCGGCTTTGGCTTGCTCCTTCGTTAGCAATTAAGGGGTGTTATGGGGATGGTGAGGTGAAGATTGGGGTGGCTTTTGAGGCGGCGCCGCCATGGGAGGTGGTGGCGGCGCGAGCTAGGGTTTAAGATTTGGGGTGTTTCGTTGGTGTTTGAAGGAAACTAGTGGTGGGAGAGTGATAAGGAGAAGAAGGGGAGTATTTTGGCGTTGGTTTTGGCCGAAATGGAGGTCGGCCGCCGCCGCCCGCGGCGGAACCCTAGCGGCGACGGCAGTGATGGTGAAGAAGAAAGAGAGATACGGCTGGTTTGGACATAAGTGTTTGTGTGTTTTAAGGTTAATGTGTTTAAGGTTATGTTATGTTTCTTTAAGGTTTGTGTTATTGTGTAAGAACAATTCGTGGCTGTCCGATTAAAATCATGGACGGTCACGATTGAAGGGAAAGGGGACCGGGTTTGGGTGTTGGGCTGGGGATTATTGGTCGTTTGGGCCTGGGGCGATTGGGCTAAGGTGTTTGGCCCAATTCCTTTGTTTCTCTTACTTTGTATTTTATTCCTAACTTGTATCTTTGGCATTTTGTTGTATTTTTAATTTATTCTACTTTGTGATTATTATCAAGCACTAATTAAGAAACTAAACTAATTACCTCTTTTTGACAATTTTCAATTTAAAAGCTAATTAATTTTTTTTAATTTTTTCTTTAATTTGCTAGAAAAACGAATGAATTCCCTAAAGATGCAATTTTTTTTTTGTATTTTCATTTATCACACGCAAATAACATGCAAACAACTAACACAAAAATCACACAAAATTATAACAATGAGGAAAATCATTTATTTTGGATTTTATAGGAATTACTCATGTGTAGGGTAAAAATCACGTGCTCACAGCTGCCCCTCTTTGCTCGGGGACACGAAGAGTTTCCGTGCAAAGATAAGTGAGCAACTATGAACGATTTTTACCCGTTCAAGTATTCCATTGTGAAGCATTTTGAAAAGCTTTGACCGCACCCTGCTTCAGAGGTTGCCTACATATCCTGGGCTAAACAGGAATCAGGTCAGTGTAGTTCGGGAATGTCACGACCCTAGTTCACCAATTGTGAACATGTCGTGATGGCACCCAGGTTCCCACGACTAGGTAAGCCTAACACGTTGCGGAATCTATAAATTATAATTACTTAAATAAGAAACAGCGGAAAATAACATAAAAGATATGTAATCCGTGCCACTTGGCACATACATCCGTCACACAATAAATAAACACTACCAAGATCCGGAACCCCACGGTAACACGGACTAAAAGGGAAATACAACTGTGGCTCTATGTGTAAAGAGTATCTAACAACGAAATGAAGAAAAATGTCACTAGTAATACTAGAATAGAAGGGAAGCCTCCGGATCCGCGGACGTAGCAGATCATACCTCGAAGTCTCCCAGAAAGCTGCAGAATCACCTAGTACGAGCCTGCTCTGATGTACCTGGATCTGCACAACAAAAGTGTGCAGAAGAGTAGCATGAGTACACCACGGCGGTACTCGGTAAGTGCCAAGCCTAACCTCGATGGAGTAGTGACGAGGTAGGTCAGGGCCCTACTGAGAAACAATAATATAATGATGAAAACAAAATAAACAGTTTATATGATAATAATTTCCGAAATAACAACATTATGATAATCACTGCAACTGCCTACGATTAAGCTAACAACAAATAACCAATTCAAATAAACAAATCCAGGATCTGTGGGAATTGAACCCACAGTCCCATTCTCAGTACCCCTGGGTCTCCGGGAATCGAACCCGCAGCCCATGTCTCAATAATATCTCAATAACTCAGGATCTCCGGGAATCGAACCCGTAGTCCACATTTCAATAATATCAGGATCTCGGGAATCGAACCCGTAGTCCACATTTCAATAATATCAGGATCTCGGGAATCGAACCCGTAGTCCACATTTCAATAATATCAGGATCTCGGGAATCGAACCCGTAGTCCACATTTCAATAATATCAGGATCTCGGGAATCGAACCCGTAGTCCATATCATTATCACTCCGGGTCTCTGGGAATCGAACCCACAGCCCTAGGATCTCCGGGAATTGAACCCGCAGTCCACAAACACAGCAAGTAAAGGAAATGCATAGAGGGAGGTATAATATGCTTAACGATAACTTCGCCGATGAACAACGCCAACGATTTACCAAGAAAACTCAAGTAAGTCAATTAAGCAACTAGACAGTTAGATTCTATCTAATCATGCTCTTCTAACCACTACCGGGTAAAAATATCAAATTAACAGCCAAAGACAGGAATATCGCTCGTCGAACATTTTAAATAAAGTACGTGTTCAACAACCAGCGCATGTACGCGCCCGTCACCTCGCGTACAAGGCATTTAAACTATCACATAATATCCTAGGGGTAAAAAAATTTCCCCCACACGAGGTTAGACAAGCCACTTACCTCAATTCCGGTACAAAACCGCTAAGAAACAACCCTCTTGCCGCGAATGTCGGCCTTCACAAGTGTAGTATCTGATAAAAATCAATAGAATCACATCAAAATAGGCCAATTGGGCATTATCCAATCAAATTAACTCAAAATACACCAAAACCCACAAGTTGCCAAAACCCGACTTCCGGTACGCTTATCGAAAATTCACGAAAATTATATATTCGGGTTCCTTATCTCAATACGAGTCCGTGCATATAAAATTTATCGAAATCGGACTCCGTTTGCCCGTTCAAATCAAAGATTTTCTAACATTTAGGCCTAGGGCTCAAACCCACCTTTAATCTTCCAATTTCAGTGAAATAATCATGGATTTCATGATAAACCAACGAATTAAGGTTAGGAAACTTACCCCCGATGATTTCCCGGTGATATCCCGGCGTTTCCCCTTCAATTCCCTCTCTTGGAGCTCAAAAATGGCGTTTTTTGGTTTATGGTTCGCGGCTGAAATGTTTCTGGACTTAAGTCACTGCCAGACATTTTTACTCTATGCGATCGCATGATACCTGTTGCGATCGCATAGTACAAATTTTTACCTTCGCCAGACTACTCAATGCGATCGCATAGACCTCAATGCGATCGCAATGCTTACAGAATTATAACTATGCGATCGCATGCCCTGCTCCGCGATCGCATAGAACAAAAGCTGGACCTGGGACCCCTCTTCTCTATACACTATGCGATCGCATAGGACTGTACGCGATCGCATAGAACAACTTTCCAGAACTATGCGATCGCATATCCATATCCGCGATCGCATAGAACAAATACTCGGCCTCTTTGAAACCTTCTATGCGATCGCATTAGCCCATTGCGATCGCATAGAGCATTCGTCTACAACACACACCAGCAGTTAACAGCATTTCCAAAATGCATGAATTAGCCCGATTGGACCCCCGGATTCATCCCGAGACCCCGGGATCCCAACGAAAACCACCAACCTATTCCAAAACATGATACGAACTTATTCTAATCATCAAAACACGTCTAACAACATCAAAACCCATAATTCACATCGAATTCAAGCCTAAATTTCTCAAAACTTTCCGAATTGCACATTCGATCTAAAACCCGACCAAACGACGTCCGAATGACCTGAAAATTTGCGGACATATCCAAAATCACATAACGAAGCTACAGAAATTGTCGGAATTCCATTCCGACCCCGGATCAAAATATCACCTATCGTTCGGATTCGCCAAAATTTCAATCTTCGGCATTTCAAGCCTAATTGAGCTACGGACCTCCAAAATACATTCCGAACGCGCTCCTAACCCCGAAATCACCTAACGGAGCTAATGGAACCATCGGATTTCCGTTCCGAGATCGTCTTAACACCTGTTCCGGCTATGGACCGTTTTCTAGTTTCAAAGCTCTTATTTAGGGACTAAGTGTCCCAAAATGCTCAAATTTTCGGAACCGACTCTCCCGGCAACCCACAATAGCAGAAATGAACTTAGGGAAATAGTTAAATTAGGGATTGGGGCGTAATTTTTCTAAAACTACCGGTCGGGTCGTTACATCTTCCCACACTTAAAGATTCGTTCGTCCTCGAACGAGCATGAAAAACATACCTGGAGTAGTGAAAAGATGAGGGTACTGGCTGCGCATATCCTGCTCGGTCTCCCAAGTCCCTTGACCGGCTGGCCCCGCCACTGAACCTTTACCGAAACGATGTTCTTTGACCTTAGCTTTCTGACTTGCCTGTCTAGAATGGCTACTGGCTCCTCAACATAAGACAGATCCTTGTCTAGCTGAACGGATGTGAAATCCAACACGTGCGACGGGTCACCATGGTATCTCCGGAGCATGGAGACATGAAATACGGGGTGAACTCCGGCTAGGGTGGGAGGTATGGCCAACTCATAAGCAACCTCCCCAACACGCCTCAAAATCTCAAAAGGGCCAATAAATCTAGGACTCAGCTTCCCTTTCTTCCCAAACCTCATAACGCCCTTCATGGGCGAGACTCGAAGTAGAACCCGCTCACCCACCATAAAAGCCACATCGCGAACCTTCTTGTCCGCATAACTCTTCTGTCTAGACTGGGCTGCACGAAGTCTGTCCTGAATTACCTTGACCTTGTCCATAGCATCCTGAACCATATCAGTACCTAGCAACCTGGCCTCGCCGGCTCAAACCAACCTACGGGAGACCTGCACCTCCTACCATATAGGGCCTCGTACGGTGCCATCTGAATACTAGACTGGTAGCTGTTGTTATAAGCAAACTCCGCCAGTGGCAAGAAGTGATCCCATGAACCTCCAAACTCAATCACGCACGCACGGAGCATATCCTCCAAAATCCGAATAGTGCGCTCGGACTGCCCATCAGTCTGGGGGTGAAATGCTGTGCTCAGCTCCACCCGAGTACCTAACTCCTGCTGTACAGCTCTCCAGAACCGTGAAGTGAACTGGGTGCCTCTATCTGAAATGATGGAAACTGGAATACCATGCAGCCGAACTATCTCCTTGATATAGATCTCCGCCAGTCGCTCCGATGAATAAGTAGTGCTCACCGGTATAAAATGGGCGGACTTGGTCAGCCGATCCACAATAACCCAAATAGAATCAAACTTCCTAACCGTCCGTGGAAGTCCAGATACAAAGTCCATGGTAATGCGCTCCCATTTCCACTCGGGAATCTCAATCTGCTGCATCAATCCACCCGGACGCTGATGCTCATACTTCACCTGCTGGCGGTTGAGGCATCTAGAAACATAATCAACTATATCCCTCTTCATCCGCCTCCACCAGTAATGTTGTTTCAAGTCCTGATACATCTTCGCGGCACCCGGATGGATGGAATACCGCGAACTATGGGCCTCTGCTAGAATCAGCTTCCAAAGATCATCTACATTCGGCACACAGATACGCCCTGCATCCTCATAACTCCATCATCCCCGATGGTAACATCTCGAGCATCACCACGCCGAACTCTATCCCGAAGGACAAGCAAATGAGGGTCGTCGAACTGACGCTCCCCGATGCGGTCAAATAGAGAAGACCGAGAAACCACACAAGCTAGAACCCGGCTGGGCTCCGAAAGATCCGGTCTAACCAACTGCCCGGCCAAAGCTCGAACATCCATCGCCATAGGCCTCTCGCAGGCTGGTAGATATGCCAAACTCCCCAAACTCTGCGGCCCGACGACTCGAGGCATCGGCAACCATATTAGCCTTGCCGGATGATAGAGAATAGTAATATCATAGTCCTTCGGTAGTTCCAACCATCTCCTCCGACGCATATTCAGGTCCTTCCTTAAGCAAGTGCTGCAAGCTTCGGTGATCGGTGTAGATCTCGGAAGGAACCCCGTATAAATAATGACGCCAAATTTTCAAGGCATGAACAATGGCGACTAGCTCCAAATCATGAACGAGGGTAATTTTTCTCATGCACCTTCGAGTTGTCTCGACGCGTAGGCAATCACCCTACCGTCC
This sequence comes from Nicotiana noctiflora, assembly GCA_032618575.1. Lineage (NCBI taxonomy): Eukaryota > Viridiplantae > Streptophyta > Magnoliopsida > Solanales > Solanaceae > Nicotiana > Nicotiana noctiflora. The sequence goes on from JASVEL010001157.1 coordinate 81,001, forward strand.
TGCATCGATACCGCACCGAGTCCAACTCGTGAGGCATCACAATATACAGTATAGGACCCCGAACCTGTAGGCAACATCAATATAGGGGCCGAAGTCAAAGCTGTCTTGAGCTTCTGAAAGCTCACCTCACATATAGGGGCCGAAGTCAAAGCTATCTTGAGCTTCTGAAAGCTCGCCTCACACTCGTCTGTCCACTGAAAAGGGGCACCCTTTTGGGTCAATCTAGTCATAGGTGCTGCAATCGAAGAGAACCCTCTACGAAACGACGGTAATAGCCCGCCAAACCAAGGAAACTGCGAATCTCAGTAGCGGAGGAGGGTCTGGGCCAACTCCGCACGGCCTCCACCTTCCTCGGATCTACTCGAATACCATCACTCGACACCACGTGGCCCAAAAATGCCACTGAACTCAACCAGAATTAACATTTAGAGAACTTGGCATAAAGTTGCTTCTCTCTCAGAATCTGAAGCACTATCCTCAAATGCTGCTCGTGCTCTTCCCGGCTCCGGGAGTATACTAGAATATCATCAATGAAGACAATCACGAACGAGTCCAGATAAGGCCTGAACACACTGGGCATCAAATGCATAAATGCTGCTGGGGCATTAGTCAACCCAAAAGACATCACGAGGAACTCATAGTGACCATACCGGGTCCTGAAGGCGGTCTTCGGGATATCTGGCTCCCGAATCTTTAGCTGGTGATACCCGGAGCGCAAATCAATCTTAGAAAACACATGTGCGCCCTGTAGCTGGTCAAATAAATCATCAATACGGGGCAAAGGATACCGGTTCTTCACTGTAACCTTATTCAGTTGTCGATAGTCAATACACATACGCATAGAACCGTCCTTTTTCTTCACAAACAATACGGGAGCACCCCAAGGCGAAACACTGGGTCGAATAAAACCCTTGCCTAATAACTCCTGTAACTGATCCTTCAACTCCTTTAATTCAGGAGGAGCCATACGGTACGGTGGAATAGAAATGGGCTGAGTGCCCGGCAACAAGTCAATAGCAAAGTCAATGTCTCTGTCAGGCGGCATGCCCGGAAGATCAGCTGGAAATACATCAGCAAAGTCACGTACCACATGAACAGAATCAATAGAGGGAGTGTCAATACTGACGTCCCGCACATAGGCTAGATAAGCAGCACACCCCTTCTCAACCATACGCTGAGCTCTGAGAAAAGAAATAACACGGCTAGGGGTGTGATCTAGAGTACCACTCCACTCAATACGTGGAATGCCCGGCATAGCCAGCGTCACGGTCTTGGCGTGACAATCAAGAATAGCATAATGGGGCGACAACCAGTCCATGCCCAGAATAATATCAAAATCGACCATCCCGAGCAACAATAGATCCGCTCTGGTCTCAAAATCACAAATGGTAACCAAACACGACCGATATACGCGGTCCACAACCAAAGAATCACCCACCGGAGTGGAAACATAAATGGGGGCACTCAAAGAATCCCGAGGCACACCCAGATGAGAAGCAAAATAAGAAGACACATATGAAAAAGTGGAACCAGGGTCGAATAGAACCGATGCCTCCCTGTGACTAACCATAATAATACCTGTGATAACAGAGTCAGATGCAACAGCCGCAGCGCGATCAGGAATAGCATAGAATCTGGCCTGTCCCCCCTCTCGAGGGCGGCCTCTGGAACCCTGACCCCCGCCCCTGGCTGGCTGGGCAGGTGGAGTGGCAGCTGGGGCTGGAATGATAGCCTGCTGGCCCTGAGAACCACGCGGATGCTATGATGACGGATGAGGGGCTCCTCTCCTGCACCTGGGGCACTTCCTAACCAGGTGGTGAGTATCCCCGCACTCGAAACAAGCTCTGGGAGGACGCGGTGGCTGTGACTGACCAGCCTCACCCCCACTAGTCTGACCCCTAGAAGGACCCCGCGCAAGAGGTGCACTGGAAACTGGGGGAGCATAATAAGGCCCCTGAGGTGCTGGAAAACCTGGAGTACTACCGGCTTCGGGCAATGCTGAGTGAACTGGTCGGCCGGAATAACCCCTGCCAAAACGACCGGCTGATGAAGTGCGGGCACCAGAGAAATGGCCCGACTCGCGAGACCTCTTGGCCTCTCTCTCTCTCCGCTATCTAGGGAGCATACTCTCGATCCTCTTGGCAATGCTAACTGCCTGCTGATAAGATATATCTGTCTCAAGCTCTCTGGCCATGCCGGATCGGATAGGCGGAACAAGGCCCTCGATAAATCTCCGCACTCGCTCCCGAACCGTGGCTACCAAAGCCGGTGCATGCCGGGCTAGGCGGGTGAAACTGATAGCATACTCCGATACCGACACGGAGCCTCGTCGCAACCGCTCGAACTCCGAGCGCCAAGAATCCCTAAGGCTGCGTGGAACAAACTCCCTCAAAAATAGATGCGAAAGCTGCGTCCAAGTCAATGAAACGGACTCCTTCCGGACTATCCAACTCGTACGTGCGCCACCGATCATAAGCGGCCCCGAAAGCTGAAAAGCGATGAAGGAAACCCGGTGGTCTCCACAATCCCCATAGTACGAAGAATACGATGACACTCCTCCGGAAAACCCAATGCATCATCCGAAGCCAAACCACTAAACACTGGAGGGTCATATTTCTTGAACCTTTCCAATCTACGTCGCTCGTCCTCAGAGGCAGCTGGTCCACCTCCGGACCGTGCTGGGGCGGCGGGAGGCATAACCAAAACATCCGGAACATGTCCCACCGGCACACGCTGCTGCGGTGTAACGGCTGCGGGAGTCCGGGCCCCTCCCCGGCCCGAGATGTAGGCTGCGACAAGAGGAAGCAGTCCTGCCCGGGCTAAAGTGGTATACATGCTCGCGAGCCGAGCCGGGGTCTCGTGTAGTCTTCGGAGTAGTAGCGAGTCGTAGTCGGTGTACCGGTGCTCGCGCTCCAACTCTGGTCTACCGGTGGCACCTCGGCGGCGGCGCGCGATGGTGCCCGTGGCTGCACCTCGGGCGCGTCCTCGTCCTCTACCTCGGCCCGGCCTCTGACGGCAACAGGGGGCGCGGGTACCCGATCATCGCGGTTAGCTCGTGTCCTCACCATCTGTGAGAGAATAGAAAGCAGTAGTTTAGATTTTTTTATGCCAAAATGTCGCACGACAAGGAATCCAAAAGAAATGAAGAGTTTCCTAAACAGTTACATAGCCCCTCGTAGATAAATACGGACGTCTCCGTATCGATCAGCGAGACTCTAAGTAACCGGTCTGTGTCCCGTGACTCCTATGAACCTAGAGCTCCGATACCAACTTGTCACGACCCTAGTTCACCAATTGTGAACATGTCGTGATGGCACCCAGTCCCCACGACTAGGTAAGCCTAACACGTTGCGGAATCTATAAATTATAATTACTTAAATAAGAAACAGCGGAAAATAACATAAAAGATATGTAATCCGTGCCACTTGGCACATACATCCGTCACACAATAAATAAACACTACCAAGATCCGGAACCCCACGGTAACACGGACTAAAAGGGAAATACAACTGTGGCTCTATGTGTAAAGAGTATCTAACAACGAAATGAAGAAAAATGTCACTAGTAATACTAGAATAGAAGGGAAGCCTCCGGATCCGCGGACGTAGCAGATCATACCTCGAAGTCTCCCAGAAAGCTGCGGAATCACCTAGTACGAGCCTGCTCTGATGTACCTGGATCTGCACAACAAAAGTGTGCAGAAGAGTAGCATGAGTACACCACGACGGTACTCAGTAAGTGCCAAGCCTAACCTCGATGGAGTAGTGACGAGGTAGGTCGGGGCCCTACTGAGAAACAATAATATAATGATGAAAACAAAATAAACAGTTTATATGATAATAATTTCCGAAATAACAACATTATGATAATCACTGCAACTGCCTACGATTAAGCTAACAACAAATAACCAATTCAAATAAACAAATCCAGGATCTGTGGGAATTGAACCCACAGTCCCATTCTCAGTACCCCTGGGTCTCCGGGAATCGAACCCACAGCCCATGTCTCAATAATATATCAATAACTCAGGATCTCCGGGAATCGAACCCGTAGTCCACATTTCAATAATATCAGGATCTCGGGAATCGAACCCGTAGTCCACATTTCAATAATATCAGGATCTCGGGAATCGAACCCGTAGTCCACATTTCAATAATATCAGGATCTCGGGAATCGAACCCGTAGTCCACATTTCAATAATATCAGGATCTCGGGAATCGAACCCGTAGTCCACATTTCAATAATATCAGGATCTCGGGAATCGAACCCGTAGTCCACATTTCAATAATATCAGGATCTCGGGAATCGAACCCGTAGTCCATATCATTATCACTCCGGGTCTCTGGGAATCGAACCCACAGCCCTGGGATCTCCGGGAATTGAACCCGCAGTCCACAAACACAGCAAGTAAAGGAAATGCAGAGAGGGAGGTATAATATGCTTAACGATAACTTCGCCGATGAACAGCGCCAGCGATTTACCAAGAAAACTCAAGTAAGTCAATTAAACAACTAGACAGTTAGATTCTATCTAATCATGCTCTTATAACCACTACCGGGTAAAAATATCAAATTAACAGCCAAAGACAGGAATATCGCTCGTCGAACATTTTAAATAAAGTACGTGTTCAACAACCAGCGCATGTACGCGCCCGTCACCTCGCGTACAAGGCATTTAAACTATCACGTAATATCCTAGGGGTAAAAATTTCCCCCACACGAGGTTAGACAAGCCACTTACCTCAATTCCGGTACAAAACCGCTAAGAAACAACCCTCTTGCCGCGAATGTCGGCCTCCACAAGTGTAGTATCTGATAAAAATCAATAGAATCACATCAAAATAGGCCAATTGGGCATTATCCAATCAAATTAACTCAAAATACACCAAAACCCACAAGTTGCCAAAACCCGACTTCCGGTACGCTTATCGAAAATTCACGAAAATTATATATTCGGGTTCCTTATCTCAATATGAGTCCGTGCATATAAAATTTATCGAAATCGGACTCCGTTTGCCCGTTCAAATCAAAGATTTTCTAACATTTAGGCCTAGGGCTCAAACCCACCTTTAATCTTCCAATTTCAGTGAAATAATCATGGACTTCATGATAAACCAACGAATTAAGGTTAGGAAACTTACCCCCGATGATTTCCCGGTGATATCCCAGCGTTTCCCCTTCAATTCCCTCTCTTGGAGCTCAAAAATGGCGTTTTTGGTTTATGGTTCGCGGCTGAAATGTTTCTGGACTTAAGTCACTGCCAGACATTTTTACTCTATGCGATCGCATGATACCTGTTGCGATCGCATAGTACAAATTTTTACCTTCGCCAGACTACTCAATGCGATCGCATAGACCTCAATGCGATCGCAATGCTTACAGAATTATAACTATGCGATCGCATGCCCTGCTCCGCGATCGCATAGAACAAAAGCTGGACATGGGACCCCTCTTCTCTATACACTATGCGATCGCATAGGACTGTACGCGATCGCATAGAACAACTTTCCAGAACTATGCGATCGCATATCCATTCCCGCGATCGCATAGAACAAATTCTTGGCCTCTCCAAAACCTTCTATGCGATCGCATTAGAAGACCTGAAAATTTGCGGACATATCCAAAATCACATAACGAAGCTACAGAAATTGTCGGAATTCCATTCCGACCCCCGGATCAAAATATCACCTATCGTTCGGATTCGCCAAAATTTCAATCTTCGGCATTTCAAGCCTAATTGAGCTACGGACCTCCAAAATATATTCCGAACGTGCTCCTAACCCCGAAATCACCTAACGGAGCTAATGGAACCATCGGATTTCCGTTCCGAGATCGTCTTAACACTGTTCCGGCTACGGACCGTTTTCTAGTTTCAAAGCTCTTATTTAGGGACTAAGTGTCCCAAAATGCTCAAATTTTCGGAACCGACTCTCCCGGCAACCCACAATAGCAGAAATAAACTTAGGGGAACAGTTAAATTAGGGATTGGGGCGTAATTTTCTAAAACGACCGGTCGGGTCGTTACAGTTGTATAGCTGGGACTACCAAGGACTGTGATCTCACTGCTGTTGCTGTTGTTACTGCTGTCATTGCTGACTGACTCCTTATTACACCAGGGTAAAGATAAAAGGAGCTAGCCTAAGCTACAACCTATGAATTACAAAAATCCTATCTATGTCTTCCAACTTGTCTTTTTGTATTTTCTTGATCTTGTGTCTTGTATTCCTTGCAACGGCATTCTTGTTATTGCCTTCAACTTGTATCTTCGCTCCAATGGCATTCTTGTTATTGCCTTGAACATGTTCAACTTTTCACCGGCATTCCTGTTATTGCCTTGACTTGTTCAACCTCTTCAATATGAAATATTTCGTCCATTCTCTAGGTGGACCCCTGCTTGTGACTAAATAAACAACCAAAGAAAGATTTTTTCTGCCCTAGTATGGTGACCGGGCACATCATGTTATTGAATGTCCGAATTTTTTCATTTTTTTTTCTTCTTTTCATATTTTTTCTTTTTTTTCTTTTTCTTTTCCTTTTTTTTTAAATGCAGATATGTATGAAATGTGATGCAGAAAAATATTCCCGTATTTGAAGGTGGGCACCTAACAGAAATTAAACGTGCAATGCAGAAATGTATTCCCGTATTAGAAGGTGGGCGCCTAACAGAAATTAAACGTGCAATGCAGAAATGTATTCCCGTATTAGAAGGTGGGCACCTAACAGAAATTAAACGTGCAATGCAGAAATGTATTCCCGTATTAGAAGGTGGGCGCCTAACAGAAATTAAACGTGCAATGCGATGCAAAAAATATTCCCGTATTTGAAGGTGGGCACCTAACAGAAATTAAACGTGCAATGCAAAATGCAGAAAAGTATTCCCGTATTAGAAGGTGGGCACCTAACAGAAATTAAACGTGCAATGCGATGTAGAAAATATTCCCGTATTAGAAGGTGGGCACCTAACAGAAATTAAACGTGCAATGCGATGTAGAAAATATTCCCGTATTAGAAGGTGGGCGCCTAACAGAAATTAAACGTGCAATGCAGAAATGTATTCCCGTATTAGAAGGTGGGCGCCTAACAGAAATTAAATTGCCATTCCATTCTTCGGGCGGGCACCCCGACTTCAACAACAATTTAAAACTTCAAGATCAATTAAAACTTAAAGTAAAATGCCATTCCATTCTTCAGGCGGGCATCCTGACTTCAACAACAAACTTTGAAAATAAATTGCCATACCATTCTTCGGGCGGGCACCCCGACTTCAACAACAATTTAAAACTTCAACTAAAACTTAAAGTAAAATGCCATTCCATTCTCCAGGCGGGCACCCTGACTTCAACAAAAACTTCGAAAAATAAATCGCCATTCCATTCTTCGGGCGGGCACCCCGACTTCAACAACAATTTAAAACTTCAATTAAAAACTTAAAGTAAAATGCCATTCCATTCTCTAGGCGGGCACCCTGACTTCAACAAAAAACTTAAAATAAATCGCCATACCATTCTTCGGGAGGGCACCCCGATTTCGACAATGATTTAAAACTTCAACTAAAACTTAAAGTAAAATGCCATTCCATTCTCCAGGCGGGCACCCTGACTTCAACAACAAACTTTAAAAATAAATTGCCATACCATTCTTCGGGCGGGCACCCCGACTTCAACAACAAACTTTAAAAATAAATTGCCATACCATTCTTCGGGCGGGCACCCCGATTTCAACAACAATTTAAAACTTCCTCTTTTTGGTATTTTCTTTTACCAATTGTCTCTCATCTGTGAATTTCTTCACTTATCGTCAAACTTTCTTCTTTTTTGGGTGTTTTCTATTTTTCCACATTGGTCACATTCGCTTTAAAGTGAATAATGACACTTTGTTCCTGCATGAATCATGAAACAAAATTTATTAGATATAAACTGCTGGCAATTGGCATCTGCCGTCCCTGCCTCTTATTGCTTTCCTCTTTTTTTGCTTTTTCTCCTGCTGTGTGAATTTTCAGCTGCCTATCTCTCGCGAACTCTTTTTTTTTGTATTTTCTCACTTTTTCCACTTTTTCCATTTTTGTTTTCTTTTCTTTTCCTTTGGCCATGTTTGCCAAGCTTCCTTATTTCCTTCCCAACTCTTCCTTTCTGATCCAGTGTTGTTTCAACTTTCATTATCGGGAGCTGGTAGTTAGAACTTATCGGGGTATTTGCTGGCTGATTCCGCTGACCATGCCATGTATTTAAACTCTGACCCAATTCGTTCCAATCATTATTCTGTCTCCGAATTGTTTTCAACCCAAACCGATACTATTTTTTGTTGCTTTTCTCTTTTCTGGTAGTCCTCACAATCGCCCTACGGTGCCTTGAAAGGTTTTCACCAATAAGACTCTCTCATTTATTCTCTCAACCTCACAATCGTCTCACAGTGCCTATTAAGGTTTTCACTGATGAGACTCTCTCATTTTATTTCTCTCAAACTCACAGTCGCCTCACAGTGCCGGTTAAGGTTTTCACCGATGAGCCTCTCTCATTTTTTTTCATTGTTTCTCATTTTTCCCTTTTGTATTTTGTTTTCTTACCACAGGTGTTGTCCGATGTTTCGCTCCTCCTTCATTGCATTCGTTATCATTTCGGAATTGATGAGAAGGTCTTTCTTTGGACTGTAATGTGGCTTTTGGACGGGTTAAGAAAGAAAGAAAGGAATTATTAAACATAACTTCTGCCCCAGTTTCAATATGTGGGGAATTTTAGATTTTTCCTTTGTTGTGACTGAACCTCAGAGAGGCTGCCTACGTACCCTTTCGGGATCAAGTCAGACGTAGTTCATCCAACTTCATTAGTTAGATGGATTTCTTTTTTGACTTTTTCCCGATTTTGTCTTTTTTTCTTCTTTTATTTTTTTTATTTTTTTTTTCATTTTTTTTTATTTCATTTTTCCATCATTTCATTTTTTCATTTTGGCAATTTCGATCTTATTGCGCCAAAGCGATTCCGAGAGAGGGATATGAAAGAATTTATTCATTAAGGCTCAAAGGGGTTATCAACGGATAAAGTGTTTGGATAGAGAATAAAATGCCTTCGTCATTTCAATTCCAAAATCACAACAAAATACAAAACACATAATTGAAAAGGAATCATATATAGTATCTTTTGACTGCATCTGAATTGATAGCAGTCTCTACGCACTTTCCTTCAACATCTGTTAAATACAATGCTCCATTAGACAACACCCGTGATACCACAAATGGTCCCTGCCAATTTGGTACAAATTTTCCCTTTGCCTCGGCCCAATGTGGTAAGATACGCCTCAATACCAGTTGTCCGACTTCAAACTTTCGAGGTCGTACCTTCTTATTATATGCTCTGGCCATTCTTCGCTGATACAACTGCCCATGGCAAACTGCGGCCAACCTCTTCTCATCAATCAAACTCAACTGTTCCAAACGAGCTTTTACCCATTCATCGTCATCTATCTCAGCTTCGGCTACGATCCGTAATGACGGTATTTCTATTTCTGCGGGTATAACAGCCTCCGTTCCAAAGCAAAGAAAAATATGTTAGTTTAAATGCGGTGGTTGGTTGTGGCCTTGAACTTTGATGGCGACTGCTTTCCACCCGAATGCCTTGCCTGTTCACCGACTATCCATTTTCACTTCTTCTTTGTTCAAAATCCAACTATCTTTAGGTATGTATATTGTCCCTTTCTTGACGGATACCACAAACTTCGATCTCGATTCCTTTGATGACTCCACTTGACAACCTTTGGTGTTTCTTGACTGACTCTTTCTCTTGTCAGAAGATATACCCCCTCTCTGTTCGAACCCCGTACTTCCATTTGTTATATTTTCCTTGAGTTGGCACCTTGCCGACCCTTGTGTCTTGCATGATCCTCGTTGCACATGTTGCTCTTGTGGGCTTAAATCATTGGCTTTGTCATTCCCTGACCTACGACAATTGTCGTGTTGGCTAAATCCCATCTTGTGCAATTGGAAAACTTGGTGGCAAATTTTGAAATCATTTCTATACTTGTTATGACCTGACTGACTCGATAAGAAGGAGAGTAAAACAAAGTGTGAAGAATAAAGAGAAAGGAAAATACAATTCCTAACAAGAAACCTACAGACGAATGACCTAACGGATTTTGAATACCGACTCTAGCGACCTTGACACGTACTTTTGGCCTTCTCCGTATAGCAAAGTTGATGTTCAACTCTTGTTGCAAAGTTCTGCTGTGAAACCGGTCTTCAATACTTCATTTCTTCGATCTGATCCTTAGTCGACTTGCAGCGCCCGTAGGGTTTTCGCCAACAAGCCTCTCTCATTTGATCTTTCTTTCTTTCAACTCACCGTCGCCTTGCGGTGCCCGTGCGGGTTTTCACCGATAAGGCTCTCTCATTTTGACTTCTCTCATCTTGGAGTCTCGTGGTGGTTTGAGTTCTTCACTCTTCTTTGTTCGGACTGGAGTGTTGCCCCTGATGTGATTGACCTTTGTTCGCTTGACTCGGCATTTCTTGAAGATTGATCGGAAGGTCTTCCTTTGGACCGTAATGCATGCTTTTGGATGGGGTTTAGAAAAAAGGATATAAAAGCTCAAAATTATTTCAATGTGGGTTAATGATTACAACTTTCGGAATCTTATAACTTTAACAAACATAAATTCTGCCCCAGTTTCCTTCTCGGGGGATTTTTTTTTTTTTTAATTTTCAGATTTTTCATTTATTGTGACTGAACCTCAGAGAGGCTGCCTACGTACCCTTTCGGGATCAAGTCAGACGTAGTTCAGACTACGTCTGTGTTCATTGTTGCATCTTGACTTCTCCCGATTTTTTTTATTTTCTTTTCTTTTTCTTTCTTCTTTTTCTTTTCTTTTTCTCTTCTTTTTTTTTTCTTTTCTTTTTTTTTCTTTTCTTCTTTTTTTTTGTTTCTCCATTTGGATTTCTCCGCTCAATCCTCAATTTTTGTTGTTGATTCCGAAAGAGGGGTATGAAAGAAAATATAATAAGGCTCAAAAGGGGTAGCAATGGACGAAGTATTTGGATAGCCGAATAAAATGCCTTCGTCATTCCAATCTTCAAAACCTACCGAGTACAAACTATCTTTCGACCAATTCACATATTTGCTTTCTGTTTTTGACGGTTCTCAATGCCATTGGGCAACAACCTCGATACCACGAATGGTTCCTTTAGCCTTGGGGTACTTTTGCCTTTGGTTTTAAACCGATGAAGCATGATGCATTTCCAAGGCATTTCTTTACGCTTTCCCCAATGTTCACTTGATTCCGGCTTCACAGTATTCCAATATGTTTTTATTTCTTCCGAGTATCATTACATCTTCAACATTGTTTCATTGACTTTTAAAATCAGGCTTAGAATTATGTGCATGTCATGTTGCTAAAACCAATATGAGAAGAATCGCAAAATGATCGGAAATGGAATGACTAGGAATGATGGGAAACAAAAAGTTGTATTAAACTGATGGGTTGAAATAAAAAGACGAACAATAAAACCAACAAACTAGACTAAAATTACAAACCTAGACAGCACTAAACAAAGCAAAGTAGTAAGATGGAAGGGTTTTGACTTTAAAGACAACGTCCGGATTATAACCCTGAAATAACCCGGGTAACAGAAATGACAACAAAATAAGCCACCAAAAATTCTACTTTGGATAAACCCCAAATGAAGCATATTTCCAATTACCAAGCACAATATCTTTAGCCACTGCCTTCTGCATCAACCATACGGGTGTTGACTATATCCGGATTTTGTACGGCAATGTAGCCTGCATTGATAAGCTCCTGAATTGCCTTTTTTAGCTTCCAACAATTTTCTGTGTCATGCCCCGGGGCGTCTGAGCAATATGCGCACGTTTGAGAAAAATCACACCTCTTTGACCGATGATTTGGCATTTTTATCTGAATTGGTTTCAACATGCCCAGTTGCTTCAACTTGTGGAACAAACTGGCATACGATTCTCCCAAAAGGGTAAGAGACTTTTCTCGTTTCAGTAGCCTCTCATTTCTAAAGGCCTGATTTGGCCTAAAACCTGACCCGTGGGGTTTCTGGTATGCTCGTGGGGAGAAGTAAGGGCCAGGAGAATTACAAGGATATCCATGGGTTCGATATAGAGGGCTTTTAGCAAAGACGACCACTGGACCTTGTCGTTGAGGAGGTTCAACCTGTGGGCTCTGTTTGGGGTCCCGATGAGCAGCCTCGGAGGGGTAATGTTGGGCAACATGAGCTTCAGGTGGGTGTTTACTGTCGGGAACAGTGGATGTGATTGGAGCGCATTCCTGGGAAAAAATAGGTGGATACCGAGTGATGGAGCTATTGGGGTGGCTGGAAAGGCTGCGATAGGCAGGTATATTTGGCATCGGGTTCGGTGTAAGGACAGGGTCCATGAAACTAGGTGGTGGCGGGGGTAGTGCTTTTCCATCCATCCATGCCCGATACATTTCAGCCACGTGTTGTCTCAATATTTTGACTTCTTCAACTAACATGTGGTTCCGTTCAACCAGCTGTTGTCGGGTGCCGGTACCAACCCACTCAGCCTTGAGATTCTCTGCCATTGTCCTCTGACTTTGTGTTATAGGGAAGAGTTATCTTAGAACCACAACCAACCACCTTCCTGGAAACGGACACAACAAAATAAAGCCACCATGTCAACATTAAGGTATCCCGCTTATTGATCACCTTCTTTTTTTTTCCTACTATTTTCTTTTCTTTTTTTCTTTTTGTGGTTTTTTTTTCATTTTCCTCTTTTTTTTTTCTTTTGTAGTTTTTCATTTTTTTTTTCTTTTTGGTTATGGATATGGTCGAATCCTATGTGGATTGCCTACGTATCATGACCCCGCATGAATCAGACCGAGCGTAGTTCTTGCAAATTAATGCAAGAAATAAAGAGATATTTCTTTGATTTTTTTTTTAATTATTTTTTTTTCTTTGAAGGAAAATTATAGAAGCCGACTCCAACTACAAACTTGTGTAGGAGATTTCTACGAATATTTTTTGGTGTCAATTATGCCTATTTTTACAAAATTGGCCACAAAATGACTTATTTGACAAAATGACTATTTTTTGCAAAAATTTAATTTAAGAAAGATAAACTTGAATATTTTTTTTATCCTGTGGCTCATGGGGCATCGTTCGGCATCACCATAAACCAACACAAGACTATTTTTCATAAATTGGCCATGTAATGGCTTATTTAGACAAAGTGGCTCTTTTTGCAAAATTTATTTAAGAAAGATAAACTTGAAATTTTGTTTTTTTATCGTGTGGCTCATGGGGCATCGTTCGGCACCAACACAGGCCAACACAAGACTAAGGAAGTTAAAAATACAAAAATGTGGCTATTTCAGCAAAAACCCGGCCATGTAATGGCTTATTTGATAAAGTGATTATTTTATAAAGTTGAGTAATGACTCAAATTTGATTTTTGCGGATACAGCCTTTCGACATTTCCGTGAGGGAATATTTCAAGGCTGTGTCCAAAATTATTTAAAAACGACTCAAAGTGGCTATTCTTGCAAAAACAGCCTTCGACGTCCTTTTGAGGGACGTTCGGCTTCTTTTAAGCAAGAATAACATCACCCGACTTATTTATAACAAAATTAAAAATTTGACATTTTTTGGTTATTTTTGCAAACGGGGTGTGAACCCGAACTTGATTTTTGCGGCTATGGCCTTGCAACATTTCCATAAGGAATATTTCAAGGTTGTGCTCGCAAATTATTAACAATGATTCAAAGTGGCAATTTTTGCAAAAAACAGCCTTCCGGCGTCCTTTCGGAACATTCGGCTATTTACAAAAAACGACATCATTTTGATTTTATTGACAAAAATACACACACATTTTTTTGATTTTTTTTTTAAAAGGGGTGGTTGGACCCGATGAGGGTTGCCTACGTATCCCACCTAATGGCGAGAATCAAACCTGCGTAGTTCGGTCAGATTATTTGACCAATTATTTCAAAAAATGTTCCACCTTTTCTTTCTTTTTTTTCAATTTTCAAATTTTCCGAATACCTATTTTTACAAATCTTATTTTCCTCTCTCTCTTTTTCCTTTTTCAACAATTTTTCTATCCTCGGGATTTTCGCCGGTCCGCATAACGATCAAGGACAATAAAATGCAACACATAGCATGCTCGGTCTTTTCAATACCGGGTCACCTGTCCTAGACGGACCCAACCCCTATGTTGAGTCCCCTAAGTCAAATATGATGCAAATAATCGTCCTAGACCTATGTTCAAAATCTTATGGTTTCATAGATTGCTAGACCGTGTACCCGAGCGGACAACTCGAATCGAGGAGGGGCTACGTACCGGTGACCCGCGGAGTCAATCGGCTTTGTAACTTATCCGGCCTCTTTTTTTCTTAATTTAAGGTGACTTTAACAGAAAGGGGAGTCTCAACCACTTATATGTTATGTTGTTTCAGACTAACCGTTTGTTTGCCAAACTCCAGGTTTTAGTAAAAGTGATTGACTTTGCGGCAATCTGGCACCACATTCGTACTTCACAAGGTCCAAAGGAAAAGTTCGGCGGCCTGAAAGTACTCATTCCTATTTTACTAGATCAAAAAAGGGTGCCGACATGTCTTCAGAAATGCCTTTAGCAACCATTCCCGTTTCAGAGGAAAGCTCATTGACAACCATCCCGGCTACTGAGTCGGCAGCTTTGGAGGAGAATAGAATATTGCGTTGCCGCATGCTCGAGATGTTGGACGATTGGAACAATGGGAAAGAGCCCCCGAGTCTGATTCCTGGGTTCCCTGAAATTTTTCTCAGGTCAAGCGGTATTTCAAATACCCCCATCAATTACCCGCCTACTCTGTTCGGGTATTCCAATGCTACAAACCTCTCTGAATCACCCTCCACATCCCATCCTCGGGTGACACCACATGATACATCTGCAAGAACGTCGGTTGAATTGCCAGTTCCAGTCACAACGCACCCCACCGCACATGCTCCTTTCTTCGACTCCTCATCCTTTACATTCCCAGCGCCACCGCTTACACGGGACCATACCCAGGTTGCAGCCAATATATATCCTCAGCCGCCTCGATATGAGTTTCTACCAAGCCAAAATCCAAAGGTCCCCGAGCAGGATGAGATGGCAAAAAGAATGAGGAGTTTGGAACAAAGCCTGAAGAACATGCAAGGTCTAAGTGGACAGAAAAGTGTCTCTTACGCCGATCTATGCATGTTCCCGCACGTCCATTTGCCCTCAGGTTTTAAGACACCAAAGTTCGAAAAGTACAACGGACATGGCGACCCCATTGCTTATTTGAAGAAATACTGCAATCAATTGCGGGGTGCCGGCGGCAGGGAAAAATTGTTAATGGCGTACTTCGGAGAAAGTTTGATCGGAATAGCATCAGAATGGTATATGGATCAAGACATATCTCGATGGCGTATCTTGGATGATCTGGCCAGAGATTTTGTGAAACAGTTCCAATACAACATCGATATTGCGCCAGACAGGAATTCTCTATCGAACTTAAAGAAGAAGCCCTCGAAAAGCTTCAGAGAATACGCCATCAAATGGCGAGAGCAAGCATCTAGGGTAAAACCCCCTACGGACGACATTGAAATGGTCACGACTTTTCTCCAAGCTCAAGAGCCAGACTACTTTCAAAATATGACGTCGGCGATGGGAAAACCTTTCGCCGAAGCAATCAAAATCGGAGAAATGGTAGAAAATGATTTGAAAACAGGGCGAATTTTGAGTCAAGCGGCCATTCGGGCAACTTCCCAAGCTATTCAAGGCGGGCCTGGAGGGATGCCTAGAAGCAAGAAAAAAGAGGAAACTGCCATGGCGGCAGTAGAAGATAGGAGATATCGGACTTCAAGACAGGTATTCTCCGACAGGGCCCCCCAGCATTATTATCCACCTCGCAGCATGGCTTATGCTCCTCCGTCTCCACCTTATGCAGTTGTCACACCTCCTTTTTCACTACCCCAAACACTTATAAGCGTATAAATACACTTGTAGGGTATACCCCGACGCTCAATTACCCAAGACGGATAAAATAACGTAAGGGAAGGAGTTTTTCCAATTAAAGGACAATCGGTTCGGGATTTTATTAGAGATTAATCAGAGTCGCCACTTGGGAATGACAATGGTGTCCCAAGTCACCGGTTAATCCCGAATCCGAGGAATTTTGACTCTTATAAATGTCTGCGAAGCAGAGATCCGAATAAGGAACTCTGTTAACCCGGGAGAAAGTGTTAGGCATTCCCGGATTTCGTGGTTTTAGCACGGTCGCTCCACTGTCGTTCTTGACTTTTGTTTGACTCAATTATAGGTTTTAACAACATAATGTGCTTTTACGTTAAATATTATTTTTTAGGAATTTGCGGTATCGCGAAAACACGCCTCGAGTCATACCGCAACCAGTACGCCTATGACTTTTGGTGTATTGTAGCTTTACCGAGATTTGGATTTGAGTCGCACCAAGTGCACACTCGTTCATAGGAAGGTATATTAAAATCGTGCCTTAAGATAGTCTATATTGGCTTTTAAACTTTGGGAGAGGCTATGAAATTTACTATTAGCCTCTCCGATTCTACTATGTCATCTTATTACTAAATGGGGGCCCCGTTGTTATTTGTGCGAGGCTCGTCCCAATTTAATCAAAGGCCAAACCTAATATGACTATGATTTGAACCCGCTACCTAATTCAAGATCGAATTTTATATCGCGACACTTTAACTAAATAGATTATCGACTTTCATACCCAATTACATCGTGACCCAATACAGCCCGAGAAAACTCTCAAACAATTGCAAGCCAATTCCAAGATTTTTAAGAAAATGATTAATGAGCCAAACGGTCTAGACTTCAGGAAAACAGAATTGCACACTTACACAATCTATTTTTATGACCAAATATAGAAATCTGACCAGGTAGCTTACAACTTAGTATCAATGACCAATAACACCAAAAAAAAAAATTGATAATCAAAGTAAATTTACATGTAAAAAAACTAACGGTACTGTGTGCTACTGCTGGACTAGATTTGAATGCTCTCAAGCTTTCCTAATCACGGGTAAAATCATGTCACAGAACTTCATTTTGCTATATCACCGTGCGAGTGAACAAGTGAGCAGAATGTCTTAACATAATAATTCAACAAATCATAAAGCATAGTCAATCATCGAGAGATTTGATTTCAGTGATATTACAATCCAGAATATACCACTAGGCATGAAAGTCTCCCAAACTAATTCCTAATTATAAATACATGACACAGAATTAAGTAGAAATAAGCCAAGAGAAAAGATGAACAGCAACTCAATTCATTTCCAATAGCTTGAAATTACAAATGTGTACCTGAAATTTGAAAAGATTCCATTAGATCTATGAACAGCAGCAAAATACGATTTATTCAGGCAATACAGCAGTAATTCCAGCAGTAGCAGTCCAATTCACAGCAGTAGCAGCTCAGTGAGATCAAAAGTGAATAAAACCCAAGCAATTAACCCAGCAGATAATTTCCAGAACCTCAAAATTATTTCAAAACCCACTTTCACATTCAAATGACAGTTTCTACTGATTAGTGATGAATTTTCGATTGTTTTTGGTTTTTTGATATGATTTTGAAGGTGAAAGTAAAAGAAAATGAATCTGAAATATTAATTTCAGATCTGGAACAAGTATTTTTGGGATTTTCTAGGGTTCCTATGGCTAAAATTATAAAAGAACTTTAAAATCTGAAGGAACCCCCTATTCTTAATGATGAAATTACCTATTTATAGGCCAAAATCAAAGGAAATCTGAATTTTAATATTTCACTAAAACCCCTTCAATTTTTAGCTTGTTGCACAAGTTAGTGCAATTATTCTAGTGAAAGCTACACTAAACCCCTTCTAGAATAGTCTACCATGTTCCATTTCCTTGTATTACCCATTGTGCTCTCATTCCCTTTTATTATCTACTAAAATACCTTTTGTCATGCCCAAATTACCCTAAAAGCTCTATATTTATAACAATTATGCCAATCCCTATCCTAATTGTACCCTTTTCCTTCTAAACTTATTACAACTATACCAACTCCCTTTTCCCAATTCACCCCTACTTCTTAAGGCTTATTACATTCCTAATTTCTGTATTTTACCCCTATTTTAACCTATTTTCAGACTTGTATTTATCAAATAGCCACAATTAAGTGACTATTGCTCAACTAGCCAATTGGCCTCTTTAACTACTTTAAATCCAACTTAATTCAATTAACTAAAAATCACATTTCTCCTATAACCAACCCTAAGCAATCTTACAAATACAGCCACTTATGATTAATTATTCGATTAACAAGACTCGGGGAAACAATTGATAGATGGTGAGTCTTATTACTCGAGCTAACTAGTCGCAATTGATTCTATTTAGTAAAACACCTTGGGTTGCTATGAATTGTATGATTTTCAACTATTGACTTAATTGGATCTAAACTAGCCTAGAGTCGAATTCATTAATCAAACTAAGTCACTAACTACCAGCTATAACCAATACGTCCTAGGTGTTAACAAATTCAACAATCACAATTAAACTATCAAAACGATTCCGACAACCACAATCAACTAACTTTGAATGTCAAAACAGGATCGAAGTCGATTCGGATAGTTCCCATTATCAACGGGTCAATTATATCAAATTATCAAAGCCACCATATTAACAGAAATTAAAAGAGAGGTTATTCCCCTAAAATCTAACAATCCGACAACTAACAGAACTAACAATTCTAATATTAATCAAAACTAACAGAAAAATCTTAATAAAATCTTAGAACTATAAAAAAAATCAGCAATTGTCAACTAAACCGAAAAATCTAACAATCTAAAAGACAAATCTTGAAATTTAAACAATGTTGAAACAAACCAATGAAAACCAGAAATCAATTATTTAACAAAAATCATCCTAAAACCGAAAAATCTAACAATCTAAATCCTAGAAAGCCAGAAACGGATTCAACAATGCACTAATGTTGACTGAAGATGCAAGAAACGAATTCAAGCATAACGTATTCACATTATTGAAAAGAAACAGATTCGCAAAAAAACAGAATTGATTAAAGAAAACTTAGCTCAATTTTTCTTATTTTTCTTCTTCTTCTTCTTTTCTGTTTTTCTCTCTGTTTCTCGATTATTCTTGACACGAGCCTCCAAATCTTGAGTCTTTCTTCATCTTCTTGAAATTTTCTTGAGAAATCCGAACTCGAACATTGATTTTCCGGCGGCTTTGGCTTGCTCCTTCGTTAGCAATTAAGGGGTGTTATGGGGATGGTGAGGTGAAGATTGGGGTGGCTTTTGAGGTGGCGCCGCCATGGGAGGTGGTGGCGGCGCGAGCTAGGGTTTAAGATTTGGGGTGTTTCGTTGGTGTTTTGAAGGAAACTAGTGGTGGGAGAGTGATAAGGAGAAGAAGGGGAGTATTTTGGCGTTGGTTTTGGCCGAAATGGAGGTCGGCCGCCGCCGCCCGCGGCGGAACCCTAGCGGCGACGGCAGTGATGGTGAAGAAGAAAGAGAGATACGGCTGGTTTGGACATAAGTGTTTGTGTGTTTTAAGGTTAATGTGTTTAAGGTTATGTTATGTTTCTTTAAGGTTTGTGTTATTGTGTAAGAACAATTCATGGCCGTCCGATTAAAATCATGGACGGTCACGATTGAAGGGAAAGGGGACCGGGTTTGGGTGTTGGGCTGGGGATTATTGGTCGTTTGGGCCTGGGGCGATTGGGCTAAGGTGTTTGGCCCAATTCCTTTGTTTCTCTTACTTTGTATTTTATTCCTAACTTGTATTTTTGGTATTTTGTTGTATTTTTAATTTATTCTACTTTGTGATTATTATCAAGCACTAATTAAGAAACTAAACTAATTACCTCTTTTTGACAATTTTCAATTTAAAAGCTAACTAATTTTTTTTAATTTTTTCTTTAATTTGCTAGAAAAACGAATGAATTCCCTAAAGATGCAATTTTTTTTTTGTATTTTCATTTATCACACGCAAATAACATGCAAACAACTAACACAAAAATCACACAAAATTATAACAATGAGGAAAATCATTTATTTTGGATTTTATAGGAATAACTCATGTGTAGGGTAAAAGTCACGTGCTCACAGCAGTCATGAACATTCAACCTCTGGCACGGCCACAGCCACCAGCCAACAGGAATCCACCTCCTTTCCAAAGAAACCAACCCCCTTACCCAAACCAGTATAATCCACGGCCAAACAACACCCGACACCGTGAGCAACCCAAAATGAGCTTTACATCGATTGAGGAGCCATATTCCACTCTTTTATCGAAACTCCGACAAGAAAACCTACTGCAGCCCGTTCCGCAGAACAGGCAGAATCCAGACTCTCCTGCCTACCAGAGGGGGATATACTGTGCATATCATTCAGGTGTTGAAGGACACAGTACTGACAATTGTTGGACGTTAAAGAAGGCAGTGCAAGAATTGATCAATCAGAGGGGAGGATCGTCTTCGCAGATGAAGACATCCCAAATGTGACAAACAACCCATTACTAGCCCACAACAACGGGCCGTTGATTGGAATAATTTGTGACGACTAGGAATTTGACCCATCTTTGAAAGCGATAATCGCCATCGCCAACATAGAGAAGCGGCCTGAGGCTCCCCCGAAACAAGGGAAAATGGGGAAAAAGGTTGAAGCTCTTGAAACCAAATCTGAAAAGACGATTGAATTGAAAGCATCGTCTCAGAAGAGCGGAGTCCTTTACCTCCCACGAGGTAGAGTGGAAAAACCATTGTCCATAGGTGCCCCCAAGAAGTTCCACTTAAAGAGAGAAACATCAATGTATGTACCAAAGGGAACTTATGTGGCCCGAAAACCGGATGAACCTGTGGTTATTGCACGCGTGCAACAAAAACCAATGACAGATCCATCCGCAGTACCCTGGAGCTACCAACGAACACTTGTTACGCGCAAAGGGAAAGAGATTGGGGAAAATTCATCTGAGAGCGTCCTAGGGCAGAAGTACTTAAACACACATGAGGTAAATAATGCCACACAAAGGCGTTTCCCATCAAAGAAACCCGTAAGTGCTGAAGAGGCAGAGGTCTTTTTTCAAAAGATGCAAATGCCTGACTATGAGGTGATAGACCAACTGCGCAAATGCCCAGAACAGGTGTCGATGTTGTCCCTTCTAATGAAGTCTACTGAACATCAAAAGGTTTTGCTAAAAGCCTTGAATGAGGCGTATGTGCCTATTGAGACTTCATCCGAACAACTTGAAAGAATGACAGAGAGGTTCTTCGCGATCAATCAGATTTCTTTCACTAAAGCTGATTTGCCTTTGGAAGGTGCCGCCCACAATAAAGCTTTGCATTTGACTGTCAAAAGCGAAGGCTACTATATGAAAAGGGTCATGGTTGATGGTGGTTCAGGGGTGGACATATGCCCGCTTTCCACTTTGGGCCGCATAGGAATCGGAGCTGAAAGGATTTGGCCTAACAACATATGTGTGCGAGCTTTTGACGGTGTAAAAAGAGATACTGTCGGAGAGATTGATGTAATTATGACCATCGGCCCGGTGGACTTCGAAGTGACATTCCAAGTTTTGGATATGGACACTTCTTACAATTTTCTTCTGGGGAGACCATGGATTCATGCGGCCGCAGCTGTGCCCTCTACCCTCCATCAGATGTTTAAATTTGAGCACAAGGGACAAGAGATCATGGTCCACGGTGAAGACGAGCAATCAATTTATCGGGATCCATCCATCCCTTGCTTAGAAGCGGAAGTGGGAAGCGAAAACATTGTCTATCAAGCTTTCGAGATTGTGTTGGCAGATCAACACGAAGAAGGAAACCCTCTCCCCCAACCTTTTTTGTCTAATGCCTCCATCATGGTGGCGAAAGAAACGATTAAACATGGCTTCCAGCCGGGAAAAGGTTTGGGAAAGTCCCTACAAGGAGTGCCGAAGCTGATAACTTTAACCGTAGCTGAAAAGTTTTTCGGAGTGGGCTTTCGCCCAACCCCTGAAGACGAGAGATGGGCCAACAAGAGAAAGGAGAAAGGATGGGTTCTGCCGCAACCATTGCCACATCTGTACCAAACTTTCGTCTGACCAAGGTACAGTGAAGAAGAAGAAGACGAGGTCTTCACGGCGGAAGAAATTGAAGAAATATGTGGTGCCATGAGGCAAATGCTCTATGATGTTAATATGGTCCAATCGGGAGAAGGAACAAGCACCGCTGAGGTGCTGTATGTGGGCCCTGAAGCTAAATTGCAAAATTGGAAAGCCACACCCTTCCCAATCAGGCGGGAGTTCTGGTAGATCTGTCCTATCATTTTTCCTTCATCACAAGTTACTTCAGGACGTAGCTTGGATGTTTTCTTTGTTTTCTTGTATTTTTTGGTTTTCCCAATGTAATTTTGTTTGCTTTCAGAAAATTCCAAGAAAATAAAATAAATATTTCCTTATTTTTGCACTCTTTCTAATTTTGTTATTTATTCTTCCTTTTCAGTCCTAATAATGCGGCTTTAAATAACATGACATGCTTGCGGAACTCATGCTCAAATCCGAACATGCCACCTAATCTGGAAATAATGAACCAAGAACCGGAATACGATGAAGACGAGGCTTTTAGGGAAATAAATCGAGAATTGGAACATTTCGAGAATAAACCTAAGCCAAACTTGAATGACACCGAACCGGTTAATTTGGGAACTGCTGAAGAGGTCCGAGAGACCAAGATAAGCATCCACACAGATGAGAAAACACGAGATGCAATAATCCAACTCTTGTTTGAATTTAAAGACGTGTTTGCTTGGTCTTACGACGACATGCCGGGATTAGGAGCTGATCTAGTGGTGCACAAATTACCAATCTACCCTGACTGTCGCCCAGTGCAACAGAAGCAAAGAAAGTTCAAGACTGACATCAGTGATAAAATCAAAGAAGAAATCACTAAGCAGTTGAAAACATGGGTAATTCGAGTGGTACAATACACTACGTGGTTGGCTAATGTTGTGCCCGTGCCAAAGAAGGACGGAAAAACTCGAGTGTGTGTTGACTACCGAGATTTGAATAAAGCGAGTCCTAAAGATAACTTTCCTTTACCGAACATCCACATCCTTGTTGATAACCGTGCCAAACATGAGATACAATCGTTTGTGGATTGTTATACGGGATATCATCAAGTGTTGATGGATGAAGAGGACGCCGAGAAGACTGCTTTTACCACACCTTGGGGGACTTACTGTTACAGAGTCATGCCATTCGGGTTGAAAAACGTAGGAGCAACATACATGAGAGCTATGACTGCCATTTTCCACGACATGATGCATCAAGAAATAGAGGTGTACGTGGACGATGTGATCATCAAATCCAGAACTCAAGGCGATCATGTGCGAGACTTGAGGAAATTCTTTGAGAGGTTGCGGAAGTACGATTTGAAGCTGAATCCGGCCAAATGCGCTTTTGGAGTCCCGTCAGGTAAACTTTTGGGTTTCATAGTCAGTAGAAGAGGTATTGAATTAGATCCTACAAAGATAAAATCCATCCGGGATTTACCTCCTCCCAGAACAAAGAAAGATGTAATGAGTCTTCTAGGCCGACTGAACTACATCAGTAGGTTCATCGCTCAATTGACTTCCACATGTGAACCCATATTCAAGTTGTTGAAGAAAGACGCTGCAATCAAATGGACAACAGAATGTCAAGAAGCTTTTGACAAAATCAAAGAATATTTGTCAAACCCTCCAGTCTTAGTCCCGCCAGAGCCAGGGAGACCTCTTTTCTTATATTTAACAGTCTTGGAAAACTCTTTTGGTTATGTTCTCGGACAACGTGATGCGACAGAGAAGAAAGAGCAGTCGATTTACTACCTGAGCAAGAAATTCACTAGCTATAAGGTCAAGTACACTTTGCTGGAAAAAACGTGTTGTGCTTTAACTTGGGTCGCTCAGAAATTGAGACACTACCTCCAAGCCCATACGACTCACCTCACTACTCGGTTGGATCCTTTGAAGTATATATTCCAAAAACCGATGCCCACCGGAAGATTGGCAAAGTGGCAAATCCTGCTCACCGAGTTTGACATAGTCTATGTCACTCGCACGGCAATGAAGGCCCAAGCATTGGCAGACCATTTGGCCGAGAACCCGATCGACGAAGAGTATCAACCATTGAATACCTACTTTCCTCATGAAGAGGTAAATACGATAGAAGTTGTTTCGGAAGACAGTCATGCTTGGAAAATGTTTTTCGATGGGGCGGTAAACGCTAAAGGTGTAGGGATTGGGGCAATTTTGATCTCTCCTGCTGGTTAGCATTACCCGGTCACGGCTAGGCTCCGTTTCTTCTGCACGAACAATACGGCTGAGTATGAAGCTTGTATCATGGGCATGAACATGGCAATTGATCAGGGTGTCGAAGATTTGTTGATCATGGGAGATTCAGATCTAATTATCAAACAATCTCAAGGTAAATGGGAAACTCGGGACGTTAAACTCCTCTCTTATCGACAGCACGTGAATATCCTTGGCAAGCGATTTGCATCAATAGAGTTCAGGTATATCCCACAATGTCACAATGAACTAGCTGACGCACTTGCCACTTTAGCTTCAATGCTACCTTATCCGGGCAACGCCCATGTCAATCCCTTGGAAATTCAAATCAGGGAAAGCCACGGTTATTGCAATGCAATCGAAGAAGGACCAAGCATCAAGCCATGGTATTACGATATCAGGAGATTTCTGAAAACGCAAGAATACCCAGAACATGCTACTGGAGATCAAAAGAGGACCATTAGGAGACATGCAGGTGGTTTCTTTTTTAGCGGCGAGGTCATGTATAAAAGAACCCCGGATCTTAACCTTTTAAGATGTGTTGATGCCGAAGAAGCGGGAAGAATCATGCACGAAGTACATGCAGGAGTATGCGGACCTCATATGAATGGGTATGTTTTAGCCAAGAAAATCCTTCGAGCAGGGTATTATTGGATGACCATGGAGAAAGATTGTTTCGGTTTTGTCCGAAAATGCCACCAATGCCAGGTACATGGAGATCTGATTCATGCACCTCCAACTGAGTTGCATCCTATGTCAGCACCGTGGCCATTTGTCGCTTGGGCAATGGATGTCATCGGCCCGATTGAGCCGAAAGCTTCGAATGGACACCGATTCATACTGGTGGCTATCGATTACTTCACAAAATGGGTCGAAGCCGTCACTCTCAAATCAGTCACCAAGAAAGCTGTGGTGGATTTTGTACACTCAAATCTTATCTGTCGTTTTGGTATACCCGCAACTATCATCACAGACAATGCTGCGAATTTGAATAGTCATTTGATGGAAGAAATATGCGAGCAATTCAAGATAACGCATAGGAACTCCACCCCTTATCGGCCCAAAGCCAATGGTGCCGTGGAAGCAGCGAACAAAAACATCAAGAAGATTTTGAGAAAGACAATCCAAAGTTCTAGACAATGGAATGAACAATTACCGTTCGCTTTACTGGGATACCGTACTACAGTACGCACATCGGTGGGAGCAACTCCATACCTGCTAGTCTATGGAACTGAGGCTGTGATACCGACAGAGGTAGAAATTCCTTCACTTCGTACAATTGTTGAAGCAGAGATTGAAGATAGCGAGTGGGTTAAGACTCATTTGGAACAATTAACTTTGATCGATGAAAAGCGAATGGCTGCGGTCTGTCATGGACAGCTGTACCAACAAAGAATGGCTCGTGCTTACAACAAGAAAGTACGACCGAGAAATTTCGAAGTAGGTCAGTTGGTCTTAAGACGCATTCTTCCACATCATGAGGAAGCGAAAGGAAAATTCGCTCCTAATTGGAAAGGACCATACATCATCAGGAAGATACTGCCAAGAGGAGCATTATACTTGGGAGACATGGAAGGAAAAGATCCCGAAACGGCTGTGAATGCGGATGCTGTGAAAAGGTATTATGTCTGAACTTGCTTCAATGAGGTCCTCACAAGTCGAAATGATTGAAGGCTTTTATTCCCGCTACCCAAACACTACCAACCCTTTTTGTAAACACTTTGAGTCGGTTACCTTTCTTTGGCTACCCTCTTTGGAATCCAAACCAAACCAAAAAAAAAAAAAAATTTCCTGAACTACGTTCTGACTTGATTCCGAAAGGATACGTAGGCAACCTCTCCTTGAGGTTCAGTCACACCAAACCAAAAATCCCAGTTTCCCCAAAAAATGAAACTGGGGCAGATGATATTGTTGATTCGGTTTAAGATCCGTCAGGATGATTCCAAAGTTGTAATTTTGTCCACAATTCTCATTACCCAAACCGAGTACAAGTCCTTCAAGATCGATGGAAGCTGTGAAAACATCATTGTCGCGGTCCGAAGTTCTTGGAATGAAAAGAAATAAAATGAGAGAGTCTTATTGGTGAAAACCTCCGGGCACCATAAGACGATGGAAGTAGAGAAATGCAAAATGAGAGAGCCTGTTGGTAAAAACTCGCAAAGAGTGCTATCCGGCGATGGTAAGAAGAGAAATGAGAGAGGTCGATTGGCGAAAACCCGCAAAGGGCGCTATCAACCGAAAAGTTTGTTTCACCACGAGAGGTCCTGGCACGGCTCCTTAGCTCGGAAATATAGACCCGTTTTGGTTCATAAGAAAATGGGAGTTTTGTGACAATCAAGCATCTAGTCCGAGGAGCATGTCATGTTGGTTAAAGTCAACATATACCTCAGATAAGTCCTTCTTTTCTCCCCCGAAAGGGACTCCTCTATCTTTGATACGTTTTTCCATTCTTTGATTCATTCTTTTTCTTTGAATCCCTTTCGGTTTAATTTTAATCTGAAACTATTACAAAGGAAGGTGACAGGACCGGTTTTACAGGACTCCGCCTGGTAAAGAAGAAAAGAAAAACAGCCTCAGTGGTGTATTGTTACAATCCACGATTGGATCGTAATGATCGATTGTTTCCAAAGAAAAGGAGTTTAGAAAGGAAACGAAAATCAAAGGCTAAGGTCTTAGAAGAGACGGAATAAGGCAGAAGGATAGAACCCACACGTAAAATCCTCATGGAATTTCGGGAATGAACCCGGTCAGTTTGAAAGGAAGTCACCCCAAAGACAATTGGTAGCAAACTTCTCAATGGAAATGGGGAAACGATCAAGCAATGAAGATAATCAAGGCCGCAAAGTCAACCACTTTTTCAACTGATAAAATGTTCTTTGTTGAAAGCAGGTCTGTTTAATTGTGCGAGAAGAAGGTATAACTCAAAGAAGTTGAAATACGCAAGCTTTGAAATGGCTTCGGAACAAGGAAAACGCATAAAAGGGTAAGTTTCTTTTTAGAGATTTATCTTATGCATTTGTTGATGGTTAAAAAGAAAGCTTAAAAGAAGGCCCAAAAAGAAGAATAAAAGAAAAGAAAATGAAAACTCCGAAAAAGAGAATCAAATCATATCAGTCCAATATCTGTTTGGACCCCGATCAGACAAACCGAGGGTCTTTCCGGCCAGAAAGCCGTGAAACTTTTATCCCCGGTCAGAAAACCGAGGATCTCCTAGTCAGAAAACTGCGGAGCCATTTACTTTTACCCCGGCCAAAAAACCGAGGGTCTGACGGCCAAAAAACCGTTAGGCATTGTTTGAATTCCGGCCAGAAAGCCGTGAAACTTTTATCCCCTATCAAAAAACCGAGGATCTCTCCCTGTCAGAAAACTGCGGAGCCATTTACTTTTACCCCGGCCAAAAAACCGAGGATCTGACGGCCAAAAAACTGTTAGATATTGTTTGAATTCCGGCCAGAAAGTCGTGAAACTTTTATCCCCGGTCAAAAAACCGAGGATCTCTCCCAGTCAGAAAACTGCGGAGCCATTTACTTTTACCCCGGCCAAAAAACCGAGGATCTGACGGCCAAAAAACCGTTAGATATTGTTTGAATTCCGGCCAGAAAGCCGCGAAACTTTTATCCCCGGTCAGAAAACCGAGGATCTCCCCAGTCAGAAAACTGCGGAGCCATTTACTTTTACCCCGGCCAAAAAACCGAGGATCCGACGGCCAAAAAACCGTTAGATATTGTTTGAATTCCGGCCAGAAAGCCGTGAAACTTTTATCCCCGGTCAGAAAACCGAGGATCTCCCCAGTCAAAAAAAAAACTGCGGAGCCATTTACTTTTACCCCGGCCAAAAAGCCGAGGATATGACGGCCAAAAAACCGTTAGATATTGTTTGAATTCCGGCCAGAAAGCCGCGAAACTTTTATCCCCGGTCAGAAAACCGAGGATCTCCTAGTCAGAAAACTGCGGAGCCATTTACTTTTACCCCAGCCAAAATACCGAGGATCTGACGGCAAAAAAAAAACCGTTAGATGTTGTTTGAACTCCGGCCAGAAAGCCGCGAAACTTTCATCCCCGGTCAGAAAACCGAGGATCTCCCAGTCAGAAAATTGCGGAGCCATTTACTTTGACCTCGGCCAAAAAACCGAGGATCTGACGGTCAAAAAATCGTTAGATATTGTTTGAATTCCGGCCAGAAAGCCGTGAAACTCTTCTATAAAATCCCGGCCAGAAAGCCGTTGAACCTTTGTGAAACCATGATTTTCTTACCCAATACCAAAGAGTCTTTTAATCACTTTCGGTGTCACAACTAACTCACGAAATTTTCCTAGCAAAACTGGGGCAGAAGAATTTCGTTCGTTTGTTTGTTTTGTTGTCTAAATAGGTTTGACCTCGGGACGCAAGGATCGAGATAACCTACAAATGGGACATCAATCCAGAGTGAAGAAAAGAAGAACAGAACCGAAAGAAAAGATTTCAAACGTTGGAGTAAACAAAGGCGCGGATTGCTCAGAAGATGATTGAAGTAACAAGCTCCGCCGACTCCGTTTCACTCAATGTTACAGAAATAAACAAGCACGTACAGCTTGTTGAGCATCAAGATTCAGATCGAGGTCTACAGCAAATCGGCTAAGATTCAAGATCAAGTTTTCAAGAGAATCATAGATAGGAATCTTGTAACTCATAGTTTGATAGCATAGCTAGTTCAACTTTAATTTCTTTTGGTATAATAAGGAGATCAGTAAGCAGTAAGCAGCAACATGCAACAACGATAGCAACAGTAACGGCAAAGTGTCAGTCCACGGTAGTCCCAGCTAACAAAACTTCCCGAACTACATTGACCTGATTCCTGTTAAGCCCAGGATATGTAGGAGGCCTCCGAAGCAAAGGCTCGGTCAAACTCTTTCAAAATGCTTCCCACGGAGTATTCAAACGGGCAAAAATCGCTCGTATTTGCTCATTTATCTTTGCACGAAAACTCTTCGTGGTTTCCGCGCAAAGAGGGGCAATTGTGAGCACGTGATTTTTGCCTAACATGAATTACTCCCACAAAATCAAAACAAAAATTGTCTATTTTATGGTGTGTATTTTTTGTGAATTTTTGTGTTATTTTGGTATTTATTTGCATTTGTATATACGTGATTATATGTGTTTAAATTAATAAAAAAAAATATGTCGTGCTTACATTTCTTATCTAGTTTTGAAATTAGGAGTAATTAATTTTATCTTACGAAAACGAAAATCACAAAAAAATAATTCATCTTTTACATTTTTTAGCATTTAAATGCCTAATTGTGTGATTTATATTTAATTGATGTTTAAATTGAGTGTGTTAATTGTTAATATAACCTAATTAGTATTTCTTATAATTTAATTGATTTTGTAGTGTAATTAGAATTTTTGTTTTAATAAATTGAGAATTAAAATTAAAAAAGAGAAGAGAAAAGGAAATAATTAGGAGTACAAAATCGGATTGGGTTAATCCCAAATTTTAAATTTGAGCCCAAACTGAAATAAACCTGCTACCCGCCCCGTTTACCCGGTCCAACCCGTCTAAAATAACCCGGACCCAATTAAATCAAATCCTGGCCGTTGATCTCTCGTGATCTAACGGCCCAGGATTATCCTTGCATTTTCATATACCCAAAACCCAAAAAAAAACCCCCCCAAACCCGGCTACCCAGGCCATTTTCTCATCTCTCCCCAAAATTAAAATCCCTCTCCATAGAACCCTAGAGCCTCCGGGCTACCCCCACGCCCAAAACCCGGCGGCACGGCGTCGCCGGCCACCCAAACCAACACCACAGGACCTCCTCCCTCTCCCCATTCCAAATCTTTAGTCCTCATTCCTCGAAACTTAGCCGGCCTTTTCGAATCTCGGATCGAAAATTTGTTCAAGAACCCTAAAATCCAAAACTAGGGATTTCGCCCAAATCAATGATAATTGAAGTCAATAGACTTTAATTGGAGTGTTTTTCGTTTGGAAAACACTTCAATTAAAGTCCGTTTAACTTCAAAATGCCAAGCGCGAATCCATTTGAGCCAAGTCGGCCGAGTCCCAATTTCTTGTTTCAAGGTATTTCTCTTCTTTTTCTGTTCTTATTTAATTGGACTCGTCGATTTAGTTAATTGTTTTCGTAGTTTCGTTTGTTTTTTGATTTTTTTTTTCCGGATGTTTCCAAATTTTCTGTTTTCTTCATCTATTTGGGACCTTTTATTTGGTCGACTTGCTTGCTTCTGATTATTTGTTATGAATGACGAAGTTATGAGATAAGAACTCGATTCGATACTTCGTCGAATAGCTAATTCTTCATTTTGGACTGTTTTGGCCGAAAATTCCTTGATTCACTGTTTTGAAATTGTTTGTTTATCGATTGTACGTATCGTAATCGATTGATTGTTATTTGAATGTTGGAATGCATATTCGCTTCGATTAATATCGTCAAATGATTGTGTTCTACATTTTTTTTTGGTTGGCCGAGACTTGTCGAAATCGTTGATTCGTCGATCAATTGTTATCAATCATGTGTTGCAATCAATTAGTCGGATGTTGACGATTAGTTTCATATTGTTACATTTTTGGCCGAGAATCCTTGGAATCACTGTTTTATCAGTTTTTATTTGTTATCAATGATACATGTTGTGTTTAATGGAATGTTTGTCTAATCTCGTAGAAATGGTTGTGTGAAACCTCAGGCAGTGCTTTGTTTTGCTTTAAATTGAACTATTCTATTTAGTCGTATGATTCTGTTGATTAAGCTTAGGAAATATGGATTGGATATAGCTGTATTTCCAATGGGACTTTAAGGAAAACATAGCTGTAACTCTAATAGGTTTTTAAGGAGAAGATAGGTGTAATTCTGATAGGCTTCAGAAATGAAACTAACAACCAAGTTTCAAAGAGTGCAATGCACATGTAAAGGCTAGTGGAACCTACTGGACAACAGGTTATGACACTAATTTCTGCCCTTTCAGAGTTCTTTAATTAAAAAGCTATACTTATACAACTGAAAAGTGAAGAAAAGGTGAAACAGCATAAGCTGGACAGATCTAGAATTAAAAAGTATAGCTGTTACTTTGGATCTCTGGGCTATAAAATGGAGAGGCACTCACTGGAAATGAGGACACATACAAAGAGACACTAACTGAAAAACAAGAAAAATACTCTCTGGAAAACACACTCACACAGAGACAGATTCACACACTGGCAGAATACTAAACAGATTCACTCACTGGAAAAACAGAGAGAAAGATAGAAATAGAGATTTGAAGTTTAAAATCAAGAGAAAAAAGGAGAGTTGAGGGGAAGTTTAGAAAAGATAGCTGAAAACTCTCTGTTTCTTTTTTTTTTTTAAACAAACCTACTGTTGGATTGATTACATTTTCAAGTTTAAAAGGTTGTTTTGCTGGTGATACTGAAAATTGCTCGGTTTGGTTGAGTATATTCTAAAAACCGTTGGCCTCAAATTCTTTTGGATTCGTTCTCTTTAATTCTGGGGCTGTTGGTTGAGGTCCATATTGTTTGAAACTGGTTGTTTTCCGGGTTCTTCAGGAGATTCCTGCTGTTGCTGTTGCCTTACTGCCTTCCTGCTACTGCTGATTCTTTCTCTTTCTCATACTTTCAATTTCCCAGGTACACATCTTTTGAGCTTGATCATACTTGTACCAGAAATGAATTGGAAATGAATTGGAAGACCACTTTGAATCTTTTGTTTGAAGTCGTTACATAAATGATTTTGTTTAACTATTTATTAAGGACTGTTAGCTAAAATAGATATCGTACAGCTATTCATTAGAAGATTGAAGATGCATTAGTGTTGTATGTTTACTTAGCTCTTACTTTCATTATATACGAATTGAAACAAAACTTGCTAGGTTTGTATTTGTAAACTTGGATTATTTTGGACTATTGATAAAAAATAGATATCAGTTTTCATTTCTACTTAATTAGTTTTCTATATTTTTAGTATACATTTGGATTTGTGTAAGTAAAACTAGCCAATTCGGATTGAGATTCCCTTTGATATTTTACACAGGTAATTTGTTAAAGTCAAGTAGTTTAAGCATGTTCAAGATGTTGGGTCGGTTAAAATTTAGCTATTAACATAAGATGTTTGGAATCATTTTTTTTGGATTTTTCTTTATTTTGATTTTTTCTTTTGAGGTCTATTTATAATTAAGCAAGCAAGACAAGTAAGCCAATGCTTTTAGATAACAATGTTAGTCGTCTTTAATCATATAATTTCGATTGCATCAATTAACGTCAGATTGAGGATAGCGAAATCCAAAGTAGGCAACCTCACGTCTAAATAATTAACCAAGGCGAATTATTTCTATTTCGTATATTTTGGTCGATTTTCCATTAGTCCACATCTTTTCATTCAATCTCCGGCCATAAGTCAAAAGCTAGGAAATAACACATCATTGGGTACGATTTTTTAATTGGAAATAATTTTAAGAGGTACGCTTTTAAATAAATTGATTTTTTTTGGGTTTAGTTTTACGATGGCTTTAAATCGACATGGTTTCAAATAAGTAATCCGGATACTTTTTTATTATCATTTACCTATCCGTTAAAATCTGAGTCTATATTGTAATTAGTCTTTCTTTTGGTATGGTTTCAAATTAATAGAGAGGTCT
This sequence comes from Nicotiana noctiflora, assembly GCA_032618575.1. Lineage (NCBI taxonomy): Eukaryota > Viridiplantae > Streptophyta > Magnoliopsida > Solanales > Solanaceae > Nicotiana > Nicotiana noctiflora. The sequence continues at coordinate 113,925 of JASVEL010001157.1, forward strand.
AAGGTTTTTTTTAGAGCATATAATTTAAAAGCATGTATAAAATCAGGAATTTTTTTAGCCATTTATAATAATTGAAGCGACCGTGCTAGAACCACGGGATCCGGGGTGCCTAACACCTTCCCTCGGGTCAACAGAATTCCTTATTTAGAATTTCTGGTTCGCGGACTTCATTTGGAAAGTCGTAAATTTCCTCGATCCGGGATTTAAATAAATCGGTGACTTGGGATACCATAATTTATTCCAAGTGGCGACTCTGAAATAAATAGAATAATCCCGTTTCGAATATTGTCACTTAAATCGGAAAAACTCCCTTGCGCTCCTACCCCCGGGTAGCGGGTGTCACACCTCCTTTTTCCGCACCCGCGAGGGCACGTAGGAGTTTTTCCAATTAAAGGACAATCGAAGCGGGATCAACTTATTTAATTCAGAGTCGCCACTTGGAAAAATAATGGTGTCCCAAGTCACCGGTTTGATCCCGAACCGAGAAAAGGTTTGACTCTATATTACGGTCCGCGAACCAGAAATCCGGATAAGGAATTCTGTTAACCCGGGATAAGGTGTTAGGCATTCTCGGGTTCGGTGGTTCCAGCACGGTCGCTCAATCGTCGTATTTGGCCTCTTTATCTGATTTTATAATGTGCTTTAACCTCTGTGCAAATTTTAACTTTCAACCGCTTTTGATTATTATTATTATTACAAGAATTATTATTATTATTATTATTTTAACAAAGAATTGCAACGTCGTGAAAATGTATCTCGAACCACGTCGCACCAGTGCACCCGTGGTTGTCAACACATTTCGACACCGTTGAGATTTGGATCTGAGTCACATAAATGTGCACTCGAGTTTAGGAAGGTAAAATTATTAAAAGCGCGCATAAAGCATCTAACGTGTTGATAACTTTGCGGGAGGCCGGGAAAATTTGCTAAACGGCATGTCCCGGCGTCTAAGTATTTTAATATGAACATTTAAAGAGGGCCACGCAATTGATGAGTTTTAGTTGGCATGGGGTGCCTCATTTTATTTTTAAAGGTCATCCTAAAGGTGACTATTATTTTCTAGTAAGTTCGTTTCTAAAGTAAACGAGAAAAGATCCTACTTTTTGTTACATGTTCATGAGCCTGGGCCTCTTATTTAGCTATTAGATCAATGCGAACGGAAGTCGCCCTCGAGCTTGCATAAGGGAGATTGTTTTATGCCTTATTCTACGAGCGAATAATACTAAAACTAAAATTATAAATAGCATGCGAGTTTGATAATAATAATAGAGCAAACTAACCATTCTTTAATTAACTTAAACTACCAGTATTAGATAAATTGAACCGTTGAAGTCAACTACGTGTAATACAAACGCCATTTCTGAACTTCATGCTAACGTTCATCCTTAACATTAATTACTAATATTATTCGAGTTGCTATTTAAGATGATGTTATTTATTCAAGCGACCTCGGGAATTCAGAACTATATACATTGAACTAACATTTTTGATTTCCATTTGAATTATTTGAACCTGTAAACTATTTGAAACTATTTTTCTTTTTTACGTCTAACTAGAAATGCGTTAACTACACTATATTTCATGATCCGCAATCACCATTATTCTATTAACCTAACATGAGACTAGTTGCAACTAATACTCAAAATTAAAAAAAAGAAACTCGCATACATTCGAGGCCTAACAGTTAACAACTCAGCTAATTCAAGATAACTCCAGTCCATTTACACATTCCCAGTTTAATTACATATAGGCTAGCATTAAGCTACCCTAATCCTAAAATGATGGAAAAAATTCAGATAACTTAAACTTTAACAATTCAATTTATACAAATTTCAAATGCTCGGCTGCTTTAACCTTAAACCAAAAAATAGAGGCAGCATAAATTCAAACGATCGTTCGGACAATACTATGTCATTTATTCTTCAAACTAGAGTTGCATGATCCTTCAGAGTTCATAAGAGATCAAAGAGGTACCTGGTATAGGGAAGCAAGATGAGGAAAAAATCAGTATGGCAGTAGCAACTACAGCAGTACAGCACCAGCAGTGACACAGCAATCAGCAGTAGTAGAAAACCCAACAAACAGATTCAAAAACCCAAGCAGACACCTAGGATACTTGATGAGAACAGTGTAGGTAAACAACTAGTAACCCCCAAAACAACTTGAAACCCAACAGCAACAAAATAAACACTGGCTGAATGCACAGTGAATCAGAAACCAAAAGAAACAACAGAAACCAATCATGCTATGTTCTTAGAAAGCTGAAACAGAGCCCCTCTTCAACTAGCTAAACCCTTTGTGTAAAAACCCAGCCTGTATCTTTCACTATCTCTCTGGAGTTAGCCTTGTCCAGGTCCAAGACTAGCTAATTTTCTTTATCTGGATTTTCAAAAAAGTTCCCCCCCCCCCCCCTCATTGCCCGCCCCTCTATCTATATATGTTTCAAATTTTAACTCCTAGTGGTGCAGAAATACTAAGCTAAACCCCTGCCCATCCCTTTCAATTCTTAATTAAAATTCCCATGCTATTCTCTGTTGTCCCCCATTAGTGTGTGTTTAACTATTTTTTTTTAATTCAATCAAGCATGGGTCTTCTTTTAATTATCTCCCCTTCCACTATGTCTTGTATCTCACTATCATGTTTTAATTGTACTTTAATGCATAGCCAAACAGAGCACTCCAATTAAACAATTCTCCAATGTTTTTAATTCCCAAATTAACCCTAAAGTCTCTGCAACTACTATCCTACCTTAGCCTCTTGAATCTGGCCCAAAACTATCAGCTATAACCAATTCTCTTATGGGGGAACCCTAACAACTAAATAAACTCAGGCTGAATGTGAACTCCAGTTCAATTCATATCAGACCCCAAACATTATTATTTAACTCAGCAAACTCAATCAACAATCGAATTCAAACTAGGTCGGACAGCATTACAACAAGATGCAGGATATAACGATTCAGGGAATAGACTAGCACAGTTCCATATTAGACCTAGATACAAATAAGGAACATTGTAAATACGTTGAAAGACAACACTGAATTCACATTCAAAGTCACGACATCAGTGAAACACTTGGAACTAATAGTAATTCGACAAGACATACAACCGTTTCATACATGAGAATAGCCATAGTTTCATACATAACTTACTGCTACTGGTTAATTTGAATCATTCAAACGAAATAAAAGAAAGAATAAAATCCAGAGTACACACGAGAATGTTTGATTCTAACAAAAATAAGAAAAGGGTAGAGGATGAATCTAATGAACGAAACAAGTGAGAAAGAGAAGCAAAGAAGAAAACGAAAACCTGTCATCTCGAGGTCGGGGCTCGAACCTTCAAGGTCTTTTGGACTTGGGGCCAATACGGACCCTAGTCGGGTGTTCTGGTTCTTCTTGAACAAGAACACTCAACTAGGGTCAATTTGACCTCAAGTCCTGAGATAGTACCATGTTTGGCTTTAAAAATCCTGGATTCGAGACTTTTCAGAACCATTTGAGGGCAAACAAACACGATTCCTGGAAAAAGGAGTTGAGGTAGTTACGGGGTGTGATTTCGGGGTGGATTGGGTGACATAAGGTTTTGGGGTTGATTCTTCGGTCTGAGATTCGAAGAGTTCTGGGATGATTTGAGGTTAATGGAGTGTGGATTTGTGTTGAGGGGGGTTTGATGTATGTAGGGTGTTATTTTGGTGACCGGCGGCGTTGTTGCCGCCGGGTTTTCAGGCGAAGGGAGAGGAGGCGGCGCTAGGGTTTGTTGTTTGTGAAGGAGACGAGGTTGAGAGAGAGAGAGACAAGGGGGGATGGGGGGGTCTGAGGAATGAAAATGGGTTAAAGGGTTTGGGGGGGGGGGTTTCTGGGTAATTAAAATTAATGTTTTAATCTTGGCCGTTGGATGATGAGAATCCAACGGCCAGGATCAACAGAATGGGGCAATTAAATGTGATCCGTCCGATCAATGTTGATCGACGGCTTGGATCTCTTTATTAGAAACAGAAACGACGTCGTTTGGTCTTATCTGGAGACGGGTTGGACTGGACTAGAGGTGATTCGCTTGGGCCTGGCTTTTTGGGCTAAGTTGTGGCCCAAATCTGATCTCCTTACTACACTCCAAGTTGTATTACATATACATATATCTATATATACATATATTTATATATATATATATATATATATATAAACAAATCGACTTGTAGCACCTATAATTAATTTTTGGTGACAATTAACACAATTAACTACCAAATTGTACATTTAAATGACAAGAATTACGGAAAAATACCCCCCCCTTTTTATGACTTTTCATTCTTCGCCAAATAAACTTAATTATTTCTAAGTACGGAACTAACCCTGTAAATATAAATGCGACACATTTGGTATATGTATTTTGATTGTTAACTTAAGCAAACAGACACGGACCCCCCAAATGCAAGCGATGAGAAAAAGAACATGTGATCCCCAATCATTGTAAACAAACAAAAACTCTTTTATTTTTGATATTTTGGGAGTAATTCGTGCGAGGCAAAATCACGTGCTCACAGCGGGCGCGCCAAAAGGAGGTGTGACACAAACGAACGAAACCAAGCGTTGAGAAATGCATTAAAGAATTACACATAATATCTCTTGACTGCATCAGAATTGATAGCCATATCAGTGCATCTCCCCTCAATATCAGTTAGACATAGAGCGCCGTTGGATAATACTCTGGTCACAACAAATGGTCCCTGCCAATTTGGAGCGAACTTGCCTTTCGCTTCGACCTGATGTGGTAGAACTCTCTTCAGCACATGCTGTCCCACTTCAAATTTCCTGGGATGTACCTTCTTGTTATATGCTCTCGCCATTCTCTTTTGATACAATTGGCCATGACATACTGTTGTCAATCTCTTTTCATCGATCAAGCTCAATTGCTCCAATCGGGTTTTGACCCACTCATCGTCGTCAATCTCAGCTTCGGCGACAATTCGGAGGGATGGAATTTCAACTTCTGCTGGTATTACTGCCTCAGTCCCGTACACCAACAAGTAAGGAGTTGCACCTACCGAAGTCCGGACGGTAGTGCGATAACCCAACAGTGCAAATGGTAACTTTTCATGCCATTGCTTAGACCCTTCTACCATCTTCCTCAATATCTTCTTTATATTCTTGTTTTCTGCCTCAACCGCACCATTTGCTTTGGGACGATATGGTGTGGAATTTCGGTGTGTAATCTTGAACTGTTGACATACCTCTTTCATCAATCCGCTGTTAAGATTTGCACCGTTATCTGTGATGATTATCTTTGGAATTCCAAACCTGCAGATGATGTGGGAATGTACGAAGTCCACCACCGCCTTCTTGGTCACTGATTTGAAGGTTTTGGCCTCCACCCACTTGGTAAAATAATCGATCGTTACCAGAATGAACCTATGACCATTGGAAGCCGCAGGTTCTATAGGTCCAATAACATCCATACCCCATGCGACAAACGGCCACGGTGCTGACATTGTATGCAACTCGATTGGCGGAGAATGAATCAAATCTCCGTGTATCTGACACTGATGGCATCTTCGCACGAAACTTATACAATCCCGCTCCATAGTGAGCCAATAATATCCTGCTCGAAGAATCTTCTTGGCCAATACGTATCCGCTCATGTGTGGTCCGCAAACTCCCGAGTGTATATCCGTCATCACGGTTGTGGCTTGACTCGCATCTATACATCTCAACAATCCCAAATCTGGGGTTCTTTTGTACAGCACCCCTCCACTAAGGAAAAATCCGTTCACCAACCGCCGAATAGCTCTCTTTTGATCTCCAGTTGCTTGCTCTGGGTATACTCCTAACCTGAGGTATTCCTTGACATCATGAAACCATGGCTCACCATCCATCTCTTCCTCTATCATATTGCAATAGGCATGCTGATTCCGGACCTGAATATGTAACGGATCGACACGAACCTTGTCCGGGTGATGTAGCATTGACGCCAAAGTAGCCAAAGCGTCGGCAACCTCATTATGCATCCTTGGGATATGTCTGAATTCTACCGACCGGAAACGCTTAGTCAGATCATGCAAACACTGACGATATGGGATAAGCTTTAAATCTCTGGTTTCCCATTCTCCCTGAATCTGATGTACCAGAAGGTCCGAGTCCCCCAAGACCAAGACGTCCTGTACATCCATGTCCACCGCTAATCGCAACCCCAAGATACATGCCTCGTACTCGGCCATATTATTGGTACAATGAAAACGCAGTTGAGCAGTAACAGGATAATGATGTCCTGTTTCAGAGATGAGCACAACCCCTACTCCGACTCCTTTTGCGTTCGCCGCTCCGTCGAAGAAAAGCTTCCATCCTGGATCCTCGGTTAATTCCAACCCATCAATTTGCAATACTTCTTCGTCCGGAAAATACGTCCTCAAAGGTTCGTATCCGTCATCGACAGGGTTCTCATCTAAGTGATCGGCTAGGGCTTGAGCTTTCATAGCCGTCCTTGTCACGTATATGATGTCGAACTCTGTAAGTAATATTTTCCATTTTGCCAACCTCCCTGTAGGCATAGGTTTCTAGAAAATATACTTCAACGGATCCAAACGCGAAATGAGGTAAGTGGTGTAAGAAGACAAATAATGTTTTAACTTTTGGGCTATCCAAGTTAAAGCGCAACATGTCTTTTCTAGATGAGTGTACTTGACCTCGTGGACCGTGAATTTCTTACTGAGGTAGTAAATGGCCCGTTCCTTCCTGCCAGTAAGATCGTGCTGCCCCAGTACGCAGCCGAACGAATTCTCCAAAACCGTTAGATAAAGAATCAGGGGTCTACCCGGTTCAGGCGGAACTAGTACGGGTGGGTTTGACGGATACCCTTTGATTTGGTCAAACGCTTCCTGACATTCTGTCGTCCATTCTATCGTAGCGTCTTTCTTCAACAGACGGAATATGGGTTCACAGGTTGCTGTAAGTTGAGCAATAAACCTACTGATGTAATTTAACCTTCCCAACAGACTCATTACCTCTGTTTTATTCTTTGGCAGGGGTAGTTCTTGAATGGACTTGATTTTGGATGGGTCCAACTCAATGCCCCGTCGGATGACGATGAATCCTAGCAATTTTCTTGATGGAACTCCGAATGCGCATTTAGCCGGATTGAGCTTGATGTCATATCTTCGAAGTCTTTGAAAGAACTTCTTGAGGTCGGCAATGTGGTCTTCTCGACGTCTAGATTTTATGATCACATCATCCACGTACACTTCAATTTCCTTGTGTATCATGTCATGGAATACCGTAGTCATCGCCCTCATGTATGTTGCCCCTGCGTTCTTCAAACTGAATGACATCACCCGGTAGCAATAAGTCCCCCACGGTGTGATAAAAGCCGTCTTTTCTGCGTCCTCTTTATCCATCAAGATCTGATGATACCCCGCATAACAGTCCACAAAGGATCCGATTTCACGCCCGGCGCAATTATCAATCAGGATATGGATACTGGGAAGCGGGAAATTATCCTTAGGACTCGCCTTGTTGAGGTTGCGGTAGTCCATGCATACTCTGATCTTTCCGTATTTCTTTGGCACCGGTACTACATTAGCCAACCATTCAGGGTATCGAGTGACACGAATGACTTTCGCCTGCAACTACTTGGTTACTTCCTCCTTGATCTTTACACTCATCTCCATCTTGAATTTTCGCAGTTTTTGCTTGACGGGAGGATATGCCAGATCAGTGGGTAATTTATGAACCACTAGATCAGTGCTGAGTCCTGGCATATCGTTGTACGACCATGCGAAAATGTCTTTAAGCTCTATGAGCGTTTTGATCAACTCTTCTCTCAGGTTGGATTCAATATGGACACTTATTCTGGTTTCTTTGACGTCATCTGTGTCCCCCAGATTAACAGCCTCAGTATCATTTAAATTTGGTTTGGGTTTTTCCTCGAAGTGACTTAATTCTTCACCGATTTCTTCTACGGCTTCATCATCGCCGTATTCCGATTCACTCTCGTCACTTCTTATTTCATGCGTTATTATTTCCAAACCCAATTGACTTTCTAGACTAGGTAGATTAATCTTTAAGCACGCCATATCATTAAGATCAGTTGAAAGAAGGTTGTTCAGAAAAGTAAAAAGAAGGAAAATAAACAAAATTAGACACGAAGGGAACAAAATTTCATTAATGGGAACAGTACAAGGAAAAACAAACTTGCAAACTCAAATCAAAATGAACTAAAACAAACGGATTTTACTCCGGGGACAACCCCCAACACAAAATTTCGAAAGAACACAATCCAAAACAAACTACCAAGACTCCTTCCGGACAGGGAGAGGAGTAGCCTTCCAATTATTCAATTTTGCTTTTGATCCCACAAACTGTATCTCGGCATGGCTGGATCCTTCGCCGTCCTCGATCATGCATACATCTGCAAATAGGTCCTCAAACTTTCTTAAGAATTCTTCGTCTGGCCTAACCACAGGACCGGGAACCTTTGTCGTCGGATGTCCTCTTACTCCGGACCTGACAAAAGATTGGGAAAGGCGTGGAACAGGCTTCGGGAGCACCCATGTCTTCTGCTTATTCTTCTTGGCTTGCTGGATGTCCTCCTGATGTTGGCTTGAATCCCAAGCCGAAGGTTCCCACGTTTTCGACCACCGATACCGGTTGTATGATTCCTTGCAGAGATGCACCTAGACCTTTGCCGGGTATGAAACCATGTCTCAACATTTCATGCGCCACCATGACAGCTACAGTAGTTATTCTGTCATCGGGAATGCATTCCCCTTCTGGAACTCGGTGGGCGGATACCACATCGCAGATCTGGTATACCCATGGCCCAACATCTTCTTCCGTCTCAACAAAGGGGACGATGGTGCCCGGTTGTAGATCATTCTCTCCATGGACGACGATCTCCTGTTGGTCCCACTCAAACTTGACGAGTTGGTGTAGGCCGGATGGAACTGCTTTTGCGGCATGGATCCACGGTCGCCCTATCAGAAGGTTATATGACACGACCATGTCCAGAACCTGGAATTCCATGGTGAACTCCACTGGCCCAATTGTCAAGATTAACACTATGTCCCCGACCGACGCCTTGCCTCCTCCATCAAACCCTCGAACACATATGATGTTCTTGCGTATCGTGCCGATGTCCACTTTCAACTTGTCCAGTGTAGAGAGAGGACATATGTTAGCACTGGACCCATTATCGACAAGGACTTTGGTAACCACCGACTCCTCACACTTTACCGTAAGATATAAAGCCTTGTTGTGCTCGGTGCCTTCCTCAGGCAACTCATCATCGGTGAAGGTGATCCGATTCGCTTCGAAGATCCTATTGGTGATCTTCTCCAAATGACTCACCGAGATTTTATCAGGTACGTGGGCCTCATTCAGAACTTTCATCAAAGCTTGCCGATGTTCTTCAGAATGTATCAGCAAGGATAGCAATGAGATTTGCGCAGGTGTTTTCTTCAGCTGTTCTAAGACAGAATAATCATGCACCTTCATCTTTTTCAGGAATTCTTCTGCCTCTTCGTCAGTTACCGGCTTTTTCAATGTTGCCGGAGTGATCTTCCTCAATTCCGCAGGGGCAAAACATCTCCCCGAGCGGGTCAAACCTTGTGCTTCGCAAACTTCCTCCTTCATTTCCTTTCCTTTGTAGGTTGTCGTAATCCGATCATAATTCCATGGAATAGATCTGCTATCAGTTATTGGCAACTGTATTGCTGGCTTGATGATGAAAGGATCCATTCGAACACCTGCTACTGTCAAGACGGGTTTGGTTGCTACCCCGGTACAACTATTTTTGCTTCCCCCGGCCTCACCGGCACTTTGTTCACGCTTCCCTTTTCTACTTCCGACCCTCCTGGTATGTCCTTCTTGCAACTGGGTGACTCATCAAGGCTTGGCCCTTTTTCTCATTCCTAACCCACTAGACTTGATCATCATTACAGTTTGAGGGGTTTTCTCATTTCCTTCTTCTACCCGTACCAACTCGATCATGTTGGTCTCATGATGAGTTGGAAGTGGATTTTGGTTGATGTTGGGCTCGGTTGGAGTCTGGACCTCAATCCTGCGAGTGTCGATGAGTTCCTGGATGGCTGTTTTCAACCTCCAACACTTTTCCGTGTCGTGTCCCGGACATCTTGAGCAGTATGCACAATTTACTGAATGGTCCAGATTCTTTGGAAGAGGGTTTGGTAGCTTAGCTTCAACCGGATTTAGCAACCCTACTTGCTTCAAACGGTGGAACAGACTGGTGTAAGACTCCCCCAAGGGAGTGAAAGTCTTTGGCCTTGTCGCCCTGTCGCTCTTGAATGCTTGGTTCGGCCGAAAGCCCGCACCCATGGGATTTCTATAGGCTCTTGGGGGTGGGTAATTGTTCTGTGGATTTGGCGCACGCCATGGTGCCTGGACGGGAGGTGCGGAATATGACTGAGCGTGATGGACAGTAAAATGGGGATCAGGTGTTGGATAGTAATGTTGCGGGTGGTTATATGGATTGTGGAAGTAATTTTGGTGGTGAGGCTGTGGCGGGTTATACTGGGGTGCGGGGCCTCTGTTTCTGAACCATGTTTCGGACTCGACTGCCGTGACTTCTTCTTTCCTCTTTTTCCCAAGCACTCCTCCGGTACCACTTTGAATAGCTTGGGTGGTGGCTTTCAATGCTGAATAACTCATAATCTTGTTGGCTTTCAAGCCTTCCTCGATCATAGCCCCCATCTTTATCACCTCGGTGAATGACTTGCCCACGGACGTCACCAGATGTCCGAAATAGGTTGGCTCTGCAAGAAGTAATCCACCATCTCGTTCTCTCTCATAGGCGGATCTACCCTTGTTGCTTGTTCCCTCCAGCGGAAACCAAATTCTCTGAAACTTTCGGCGGGTTTCTTTTCTAACTTGAGCAATGACAGGCGGTCTGGGACTATTTCAAGATTGTACTGGAACTGGCCAATGAATGCTTGAGCCAAATCATCCCACGTAAACCATCTGCTGGGATCCTGCCTAGTGTACCACTCCAATGCAGATCCCCCCAAACTCTGACCGAAGTAAGCTATTAGAATCTCGTCCCGTCCTCCGGCTCCTCGCATTTTACTACAAAAACCTCGAAGATGGGCTACTGGGTCACCATGCCCTTCGTATAGGTCAAACTTGGGCATTTTGAACCCGCCTGGCAACTGGACATCTGGGAATGGACACAGATCTTTGTAAGCGACACTGACCTGGTTACCCAAACCATGCATATTCCTGAAGGACTGCTCCAGGCTTTTAACTTTTCTAATAACTTCCTCATGTTCCAAACTTTGGAGGTGCTTTTCCGCTTCTGCCGGGTTATCCCAATGAGGGGTGTGTGGATGTGGTTCAAGAGCCCTAAAGGTAGGCTCGGGAGGATAGTAAGAACTGTCATGGATTTGAACATGTGGCTCACCGGAAGACTTTTGTAGAGTAGCAAGTGGGGGTGCCACAAAAACAGGGGTGACCGGAGGAGGATTTTGTTTGGCTGGTGGAATTTGGGTGACATAAGGGTTTTCCCCTTGATAGTATGGATAGAGTAGGGCGCTTGTCGAAGGATCAAGGGGTGGATGTTTTGGAGCTGATGCGAGAGTAGGGCGGTTTGGTGAAGACTGTCCCCTAGCCCAGGCTAGGTGCATCTCTGTTATCTGCTGTTTCAACCGGTCAACCTCTTCTTTCATGATTTGTATCTTTGATTTCTCTTCCTCGAGACTTTTACCGGAGCTAGACATGCTTGCTGTAGTTGGCCCTTTAGATCTAGTACGGTAATGGTGGCTGGCCAGTATATTCTGTCAAACCAACTGCTAAACTTTCTGGAAATTGACAAACTTGTTAGTTTACCGAGTTTAACAGATATGTTATAGCACGTTGGATGCAATGCACCTAACCAAATAACCCTTTCTACATGTACTCATAACATGCGTCATTCCAGTTTTTCTCTTTTTCTCTTTTTATTTTTTCTTCTTTTTCTTTTCTCTTTTTCAACTATCCTTGAAAGCCTTATTGTTATTAACCTTTATATTCTTTTCCTTTCTTTTTAGTGGTGGTCGAATCTTATGTGGATTGCCTACGTATCACGTCCCCGCGTGAATCAGACCGAGCGTAGTTCTGGTAATAAGATTGTGGCAAAATTCAGTAACTTTTATATCAAATAAACCTTAAAGTTACAAAACATGTCTTACAATAATCGACAAATAGAGGAATGCTTGACTCAAAAAAGGAAATTAAAATGCCAACCAGCTTGACTCAATATTGCAAAATACATTTTTAAATCAGAAGTCTAATGCTCTAAAATTCCTGGGGGCCCGCGAGGCATCATTCGACATTGCCGCGGGCCTTGGTGTGAGGTCCTTGTGTAGTCCCCTTAACTCTCTCATGATCTGATGAACATAGCCCATAACCGAAGCAAAAAGGGCGGGGCGGGGCATCTGTTCACAAGCTAAACACTTCATGGTGACATAGTGCCCGATTTCTCCAATTCCGTCCTTGATCATGTCCCTTTCTCTGAGTAGATGTTCTATCTGCTGGTTTTTCGCCCCCAATCTTCGAGCATTGTTGGTGACCTTGTCTAGGAGCCTATCCACTTGTTCTTGCAGTCGGGCCATCAAATCGTGGCAACGGTCGAGGTCTGCTCTGGCCTCTCGGGCCTGCTCGAAAACCCGCTCCCTGAGGATAACATTTGCTTCCCTTAGACTAGTGATGATCTCAGTGTAATATTCTTCCACCCGTTATAGGTGAAGTGCATGTTGATGGGCCTCCTTTCTCCAGCTAGAACGGATCCTCATTGCTTGGGTCTTTGACTCTTCCAATTCTCTTTGGACATCGGCAACTTGGTTTTTCAAACCCTTTATCAATTTTTTGTCTGCTCAACTCCTCAACTGTCTGTCAGCATCCCTTTTCATTTGCTGGATTTGAGCTCTCAAAAAGTCATTTTCTTGTGCCAACTTCTTTTTATCTCCTTCGTCGGCGGCAGCTTGCATATCCTTTTCAAATTGGAGATCTTAGACCTGTTGCTCTATCTTGCCAATCCTTGTTCTGTAAACCTCTTCCTTGGCTAACCAGTCCCATTGTTCTTGTGATGCTTCAGCAAATTCCCCGAGGTGAGGTCTTTTGGCTGGTCTTTCACCCGATGTTTCTCCTTTGTACCAAGTAAGATATCTGGGTACAACTTCTCCCCTAGCTCGATCCTGCACACAAGTGTTTGCCTCCAGATATTGGCATTTGCTCCAGATCTGGCGGACCCTTGCTTCTGGGAATTGACCATCGGGACCAATTTCAATAACCCGGGTACTCAGGTCTTCTTCTTTGGGTACTATCTGGCACCTCCCAAGCTGTCTCAGCACCCGATGGGGTGCATAAGGTTGAATGCTCTTAAGTCCCATTAAGAGAAAGTGGGACCTAGCCGCTGGCATGTACACGATTCTGTCTATCTGTAACCAACCCAACGTCCATTGTATTTGACTTGCGCTAAGAGCCTGAAAGTATGCCCTCTATGCCAATGTTCCTTCAAGCAAGACGGTCCTATCAATCCTTGTATAGAATTCGCTTATGCAAGTTTTCTCAACCAACCCATATTTCAAGAATTGGGTGCGACGACACAGGTGCTCGATCATCCACATCTGTAGCAGTAAATTACAGCCTTCGAAAAAATCTCCTCCGGCTTTGCAGGCTGTGAGAGCTCGATATATGTCTGATAGTATCATGGGAGCAAGAGTACTTTCGCTTTGGTCAAGCAAAGTACTGACGACTCCGGCTACCTTTATATCGATGTTCCCGTCTTTCCTCGGGAATACCACGAGTCCTAAGAAGGCTATCATGAAGGCAACTCGTCTGTGCTCCTCCCATTTCTGGCGATTACCCTTGCTACATAATTTGTTCTCTAGCTTGTCAAAACCTCCCACATGACCGTACCTTTGATAGATGAAGTTTAAAGTACAAAACCCTTGTGCTAGATCTGGGTTACGTACCGTTCTGGCTGTCTTCGGTGAGTCTAAAAACCGGTGTATGGCGACAACCCTGGGAGCGATTAGATATTGATGCCCCAATGGTATATCAGTGTTTCCAATGTATCCGGTCATCTCCTCCACGGTTGGGGTGAGTTCGAAGTCCGAGAAGTGAAAGACGTTGTGCGCGGAGTCCCAATATGTGACTAATGCTCTTATGATGTCCCCTCGAGGTTTTATTTCAAGCAGACCTGTGAGACCTTTCAAATACTTCTTAACCTCATCCTGCCCTTCTTTGCCTAGATCATCCCACCATAGTCGTATTTGTACCGGGATTTTAGTCATGAGTGAAAAGGGTTCATTTTGAATCGTGCTCATCCTGCACATTTATTTAAAGAAGAAGATCATTTTGGCTGGCAATGATTGGACTATTTTTCAAAATTTTAAGATTTTGGTATATATTTTTTTTTTTAAAAAAGGCCAAGTTGGACCCGACGGGGGTTGCCTACGTATCTCACATCCGGTGAGAATCAAACCCGCGTAGTTCGGTCCGTCAAAACATACTATTTTCTTTTATTGACCGACAAAGAAAACACATTTTGTTAAGAAACCCATTTTGTCAGCAAAGTCAACCTTCTGTCGTCTTTTATTAGCAAACTGAACTATTGATTTGTTGGTAAAACACATTTTTGTATTTTCCGAAAATATCTATTTCCCCATACTGTTTCCTTTTGTTTTTCGTTTCTCTTCGGTATTTAAAAAGCCGGTCAGCATGCAAGTTCGAATAAATGTTTGAAACAAACATGGCATAGCAGGATGGTCTTTTCATTTCAGGTTGCCTGTCCTAGACGGACCCAACCCCTGTGTTGAGTCCCCTAAGTCAAATGCAACGTGATGCAAATAAGCGTTTCCTACTAGGGATCCGGTATGCGGTTATGTTATTCTAAGTTAAAAACCTCGGTGCATGATCTAGACCGTGTACCCAAGCGGACAACTCGGGCTGAGGAAGGAGCTCCTTTCCGGAACCAAAAGGCCAACCGGCTTAGAAACTTTCCGAGCCTCTTCATTATTTTGGGGTATGACACTAATAGAATAAGGAGTCTCAACCAGTGAGCACATCCCCGGGGGTGAGAAGTGAAGGGTTTTCGGCACAGTTTTATATACAGTTCACGCAATATCAAAGCGGTAAACATATAGCAGTTTGTATATACAGCGCAACTAGCATCAAAGCGGTAGACATGTAGCACATTAATTAAACATATAGTAAAATCAGATATAGACAAAAACAGCAATTTAATTGAGCTGGAATTCTTAGACCCTGAACCGAAGTTCTGGAGCATCCTCCCCAGCAGAGTCGCCAGAGCTGTCACACCTCCTTTTTACGCTTACCCGCGAAGGTACGAGGGAGTTTTTCCAATTAAAGGACAATCGAGACGGGATCAATTTATTAAATTCGGAGTCGCCACTTGGGAAAATAATGGTGTCCCAAGTCACCGGTTTGATCCCGAACCGAGGAAATTTATGACTTTGTAATATAGTCTGCGAAACTAGAAAACTGGATAAGGAATTCTGTTAACCCGGGAGAAGGTGTTAGGCACTCCCGGATTCCGTGGTTTTAGCACGGTCGCTCAACTGCAATTTTTGTTTCTATCTGATTTCTTTATATATGTTATTTATGTGCTCTTATATTCCGCTTTAATTCTTAGAAGAATTGCGACGTCACAAAAACACATTTCGAGCCGCATCGCAACCAGTACGCCTGCGACTTTAATGTATTTCAGTTTCGACGAGAGTAAGATTTGGGTCACATAAATGCGCACCCGTAATTAGGAAAGTATCTTATTTACAAATCGTGCCTAAAGAGTCTATCGTGTTGTTAACTTTGTGAAAGACCGTGAAATTCGATAAACGGCCTTCCCGAGTCTACATTTATTACAATTAATTGAAGACCCTGTGTGTTTTGTTTTCTAACGAGGTTCATTTCACCTTTTACTTGAAGGTTGACCCATGGGTACTACATTTCGTACATGTTTCATCTCTAATCATAAATTGAGAGTGAAACCTAGTGACTAATTGTTGTTTAAGCACTATTTAGTTAAATCTTATATTTTTGAACTTCTCATTTCTAGCTACCTTGATTTTTGTCAATGATTCGTGCAAATCAATTAAATTAGGAACATAATGTCAAATGTACGACTACTT
Organism: Nicotiana noctiflora; assembly: GCA_032618575.1. Taxonomy (NCBI): domain Eukaryota; kingdom Viridiplantae; phylum Streptophyta; class Magnoliopsida; order Solanales; family Solanaceae; genus Nicotiana; species Nicotiana noctiflora. The sequence goes on from JASVEL010001157.1 coordinate 130,056, forward strand.
ACACTAACGCATTAACTGAAATTTCAGAGGGACTGGTATCAATTATCCATTTAAACTAACTTATCCTAATTTAATTAATAATGTAAAATTCGAGTTTCAAGTTCAAGTCCAGTTCCAAACAAAAAAAAGGTAAACCTCTTAGTTCTCACCACTGTCTAACTCGAAAGCCCAAGCTTATGCTATGTCAAAATACCAAAATCCTTAAATTGAACCCAATTGCCGACAAGTGGGCCTTGGAGCTAGTCCAAACCGTGCAAGCCTAACTGGACACTTGCGGATCGAGGATCGAATCCATGGGCTAACAGGACTACAATTTATTTAACATTCGTTTGCATTTCAACTCATGACTATATCTTCTTATTCCATTGTCTATTGTCGCATGTTACTAATGTTAAGAATTACAATGGAAGCATGAACTTGGTAACAAAGCAAACTAGCTACTCTTGAACCAATTCAAAAACTACGTTATTCAGATGAATCAAACTATCGAGCTTTAACTACATGCATTTGCGACCATTTGGACCTAGTTTTTTGTTTTAACAACTACTGAGCTTCACATTAATCCCCAACATTTGAATCACTAACATTTGAGAACTACTGACTTTATCTCAATTGACTTCATTCGTTCAAACAACTAGCGATATTATGACTGGGAATTTTGAAATAACACGCTGAAATGTGAGGTTGTTCTTGTCCCTACTAAAGTACTACACTATGTTACATTTGAACTAATGACGCAAATTAAGCCAAGAACCAACAGCTAACAGATTTTTCATACTTCTGGGAATGAGTTGAAATAGATCAACAGTTCACAAAGATATATACATACATGTCTATTACCCGTATGGAATGAAATCTAATAATTAGCATTCACTACATTTACTTAACCACAATCTATCCATTTAGATAACAGAAAAGCCTATCAACAAATATGAATCTGCGAGCATTTCATTTCTTAACTCCTCTTCCCAGTTACATCAAAGTGAGCTCATGAATGTGTACCTGGAAATTGACAAAAGTAGAGGACTAAGGGATAGCTATGGCAATGAAACAACAGCAGCAGTAGACCAGCAGCAACAAAACACAATAGCAAACAGCAACCAGACACTCAACAAACCAGTAGTAGCCAAGCACCACAACACTCAGCAACCAGACACAACACTCAGCAAACCAGTAGCAACCAAACACAACACCAAACAGCAACCAGACACAACACTCAGCAACAAACGACCCAGAAATAGATGCAAGGGATCCATGTGAACTTCAAACACAATCCAATGAAACAGTAACCAGAGATCCAATGGCAAACCAAGAAGAATCCAGACTCTCACTCCGTTTTCTCTATCTAAGAGCTATTTTTCCTCAAATTTTGTTTTAGGTCTGTCTGTATCTATCTGTATATTTCAGACTGCTCTCTAAGAGTCTGTGTGTGTATGAATAATCCCCCTTCCCCTGTGTACTCAACCCTATACTTATAGTTTTTTTTTTAATTCCCTCCTGAATGACTGCCACACTAAACTAATACCCCTGCCCATTCCTATCTCTGCCCAGCCCAGTAGATTCCCCTGGGCAGACCCATCCCTCTGCTTGTGCCACTATATTGTGTCTAAGTATGGGTTCATTAATTAAAATTAATAAACGGGGGACAACTAGTGGTGAACTCTGCTATACAGCAGGTTCCACCAGGCTGTGCATTATGTGCAGGGCATTTTTGACTCTTAAAATGTGCTAATTCTGATTAATCATTGGTGCTAACAGCCACATCATATCCATGACTCAATTTAAAGTCACAAACAGTTCAAGCATTTAGCTTGGTAATGACTTCGGATCAAATCAACAGCATTAATCATTATCCAGTGTTTTAACAGGAAAATTTGTATAACTAAGCGACGACATTTACTTAATTGATGCCAACACATACAATCAAGAACAAGCAAATGCCGACCAAGTCAGTGATTCACGGTTTTGGACCTAAAAGGAGACCAACAAATATGAACTAACTGGCTTGACGAACTTAATCCCACTGAGTATACCATTCATTTTCAATCAAGGAAAACAGAAGGAAATCGACCAAATAAAAGGTCTTAAAGAGTAGAATAGCTAATTCAATAAAAATCGAAAAGAAAACAAAACAAACGGAAAATCATATAAAGATGCACAACATGGAGTAGATGAGGCTTAGGAAAGGGAAATAATACCTTGAAGGATAAGAATTCATAGTGAACGGGTCTCGAATCATTTGCCCTCGAATCCTTGAAGCCAAACGAGCCTTAATCGAGGTGTTCTCGGTTGAGAACACCTAGATTAAGGTCCATTAGACCCCAATCTTTTATTAATTTCGAACGGAGATCTCATTTTGGGTTTTTTAGGGTTCATGCGGCCATTTTTGGGGTTTTTGGGTTTCCGGTTGGATTTGAACCAAACCAAGACTGGCTTGGGTGTGAGGAATGCTAGGGGGAGGCTTGGCATGAATTTGGGGTCAGTTGGGGTAAATGTCCAAGTTCCGGCGAGTTTCAAACGAATGTTCGAGCCGTTTGAGTAACATTCGAGACTAACGACTAACGGATCCGTGTAGAGGGGGCTTGGGAGAATCTACGGTGTTAATTTGGGGTGGTTTGGCCTACCGAAACCGCTGTGAGGCAATTTCCGGCAGACGGCGCACGGTGGTGGACGGTGGGGTTTGGTCTCTGAAGCTTAGAGACGAAGAGAGGGGGGCTGGCTTGGGGGGGCGGGGTATGCGATTGAACTTATATATGAAAAGGAAATTCAATCCTGATCGTTGGATCATTTACGATCAACGACCAGGATCTCTTCACTTAAACGAAACGACGTTGTTTGTGTGTCTGTGAGAGACTGGGCCGGTCCAGGCATAGGTCGGGTTACCCGGACTGGGTAATGGTTTTGGGCTAATTATTTTGTTTGGGTTCCGGATTTAGGGGCCCAAATTTTTTCTTTTCCTTCTTTATAATCAACACAAAATTCTAATTAATTAACATAAACTATATGGATACTAATACTTAACCACAATCAACACACCACTAACAAATAACATAAAATCATATAATGACAACAAAAATAGAATAAAAATATGTATATTATTATATATTTTTGATTTTTTCATTTCGTAAAATAAGTAATTTACCAATTAACTCAAAATTTTATAATTACGTTTTAAATGCTATTACATATATATATTTTTTTTTGTTTTTTATTAATCTACTCACATAAGCATGCACACACAAATACAAATAATAAGAAAATTAATACCAAAATCCACAAATATTGCAAACAACGCAAAACTCTTTTATTTTTGAATCTTTTAGGAGTAATTTGTGTGAGGCAAAAATCACGTGCTCACAGTGACCATCCATGCCATAATAATGATATTATTTTTTTATTTTCTCTCAAACCACATTCTAGAGGTGAGTATATTATATTTACTACCACTAGCACGTTCATATTATTCTAAGAATTAATATTTATTCATAAATCACATGTTGCCACATTCACATCATGAATGAACCATAATCATCTATATGTGCTTTACAAAATCTCATGTCACATCGATGACAAATATTACTTTTACAAAGTGAATGATTATTTTAAGAATCCTTATTGTTCTCATTACCATAATGATGACGATTATAATTTTGTCTATTGGCACGTCCACATCCACTGATACATTCATAGTAATATTTTGTCTTTTTGAGACTTATCATATACTCCTATCACATTCTCTTAAGGGGATGAAAATGAAGCAAATTCAATGAGACGAGTTTCCAATTCTTTGCCCAAAATCATACATGAATTTGATCATGGCAAGACATTGAATTTACCACTTTGGGTTCAAACTCCATTAGATTTACAATCAAAATATATAGTCTTTGCTTGTATTTAAAATCAAATTATAGAATGTCAAGAATTTAAAAGAGAAAAATAAAGTAAAATACTTACCTTAAATCTAGAATCTAATTATGAAGGAAGTTCATGGAACAATTGACAATCATTATGCTCAATCTCAAAGCTTTTACTCAACTGGTAGAGTCTCGTGCAGATAACATGTTATGAAACAATAAAAGAAGAAGAAGAGTATTGCAGACAAAAGTAGGGAGAGAATTCTTATTGATTTGAGATGAATTACAGTGTATTAGAACCCTTTATTGATAGGGAAAAATGACTTAGTCACCAAGTAACAAACCCTAAAATCTCTCTAAAATATAGACATTTACCATTAATATACTATTATTTATAATATCACTTTAATTTTTATGTGAATTAGTGAAATAGAAATGTGAACTTGAAGTCATAAGCAATTCAATGATAAGGGGTTCAAGTGCAACTAATAAACCTCAAATTTGTTCATACTTAACTTTTCTTTAAGAAATAAAATAAATTCTATTACATTGGATCAAAGAAGAGGAGGAGGAACCGTAAAAATTAAGTCAATAATAATTGTGTGAGAGATCCACGCTATTACACCCTAATAGCCCGTTTGGCCAACCTATAATAATCAGCTTATTTTGAGAAGTATTTTTTTTTAAACTCAAAAGTACTTTTGGTGAGAAGCAATTTGTGTTTGGCTAATTAGTTTGAAAAATACTTCTGAGCAGCAATTAGTGATTGGCCAAGCTTTAAAAAACTGCTTCTAAGTGCATTTTTCTCAAAAATGATTCTCAAAAAAGTGCTTTTAGAGAGAAACTACTTTTTTTCTGCTTCTCCAAAACTGTTTTTGTTTCTCCTCAAAAGTACTTTTTTTTTTCAAAAACTTGGCCAAATACCTCAATTTTTTTATTAAAAAAAATACTTTTAACCAAACATGCTATAAATCTTGGTAGTTATTCATACTTAATTAGATGTTAGAATTACCAAGAGAGGGTTGAATGATTTAGATGCCATAAATCATAGTCAAGCATGCAAAATTTATCATGCTAAATAAAGAAAAGGGGAAACGAAAATACCTAACTAATTTACATATTTACCCTTCGATAGAAGGTCTGTATTCACGGCCGCCATTATTTGGCCGACTGGATTTCCGCCACAATACACCTGTGATGTCAAAGTCGTTTATGGACCCACTTGATTCATTATGCTACTTGATATTAGTAATCCCCATGAATTCACCATCATTACTTTTTTCTGTCTAAATCAACACCAACAATCTCCAAAACAAAAATCCACATATTCATGTGAAGCCTTACAAAAAGTTTTGGATTTTTGCTTCAAGAATGGCGTTATCACTTTGCTTCTCTCCACCATTTTCATACACAAAAAACAGGCCAAGGATACCCTTCAAGAAATACATCATTTCAACTAGGCCAAAAATGTCATGGCAGAGGGTGTTAACTGTCAATTGTGTTGAAGAAAATTCTCATAATAATCTTCCTGCGGCAGTGGTTCAAGTAAAATCTAGATGGGAAGAATGGCTGTCAACTGCAGCTAGCCTTTACCCTGTTTATGTAACTGTTGGTGGAATTGTTGCCTGCTTGAGACCATCTACTTTTTCATGGTTTGTAAATGCAGGTCCTACTTCTTATAGCTTAGCTCTTGGGTTTATAATGCTGTCTATGGGTCTCACTTTGGAGATCAAAGACTTATTCAATTTGTTCTTGCAAAGGCCTCTTTCTGTGAGTCTACTTCTCCTTCATTTTCTTTTGTCATACCACATTTGGTTAAGAGAATGAACTATTGTCTCATTATATTTATAACCTTAGGCAATGAGCTCCCTTATAGGGTTGAGTTAGACCAAAGTTCATTTGGTATCAATTTAGACTAATCCTTTATCCAATGTTGGTCCCATGTAGGGGTGGCAAAACTGTTAGAAAGAAAATAGTTAACCACTCATATTATTACTACAAAAAGGGTTGGATGCTTTTTCCAAACGGATCAAATATGTATAAGAACCATATTATGTATTTAGAAAATGGATAATCAATAGGCAACCAATGAACAATCAATGGGTCTAACTTTTATATTTGTAAAGTCTCAAATTGGGAGTTACTCTAGACAGGGAAACTAAAAATTCTCCCAAAAGTGATCAAAAGTGATCACATGCAAGACGTCATGGATAATATGGTTACTTATATTATTCGCCAGTTAACCCGTTTTTATCCGTATTAAACATGGGTCAGGCCGGTAAATTTATCCATTTTTTAATTACATGTTTTTAACCCGAACCATATCTGACCCGACACGTCTGTTTGCCAATCCTAGTCCCATGTTATGTTGTCCATGCTACAGATTTCAAGTCATGGTCCCTGTCACCGTTTCTTTATATAGTCTTTTGCAGTTCTCCCCCATGAGCTAGCTTTTGGATTGAGTTAGGCCCAAGGTACATTTGTTTTAGACCAATGTCAGGTTTAACGCAAGTTTCTTATAGTTAGATTATATACAAGTATGCAAATCGATTGTAGGGGATTTAATGTTAGTCTGTTGATGAAATTTAGTGCATTTGAATGTAATATTGAATCAAAATTCTTTTTTTTTTCAATACATGGCTCCACGGATTATGCTGTTAACTTGTTCTAAAGAGTGATATCGGCTAACTAATGTCACTGATGGATAGCAATAGCATCACAGGAAATGAGTTCAATAGCTGTTACAAATGCAATCTTTTTTCTTCTAGTTAGTTCAATTTTATTCAAATGTGGCTAAAGTGCCGTCCGGTGTATAACCAAAACAGAAATGTGACATTTACGCAAGACACTCATTGCAAATATCGCTACCTTTTCCTCCTCTTTGAGTGATTCCCACTGCCTTTCCCTCTCCTTTCGCCTGTCGCAATAAGACTTCATTTCTCAGTGAAGGACTAAAATAAGGGATATTGTCATTACTTAGTTTCTATGGTAAGTTTCAAAAGAGTGGTACAACTATAGCAGGCTGAATACATCTTTGTTGTTCCATCATTCAGATTCTTTTTGGTTGTGCTGCTCAATATACAATTATGCCAGCCTTTGGAGTATTAGTTAGCAAATCTTTGGGTCTCCCTCCTTCAATTTCCGTTGGTCTTATATTGCTTGCTTGTTGTCCTGGGGGTACTGCATCCAATGTGGTAAGAATGACTCTTTCTTGTGTTTTTATCCTTGTTAGGCTAGTATATTAGGTTTAAATTCTTTTGGAAGTGTTTGAATTATAATGGCATGAATTTCTGTGGGAAATGAACACATGTTTACAATTTTTTCGAATCTTAATCAGCTCCTAATTGTGTAAAACTGTATCTTTTGTCATGAATTGGAATTGAGTAGGAGATTCAGATAGCTTTGTTCTAATTCTTTTCGTGTGGTCTAGTAATGTTATATCGGGTGATCTTGCTTGAACCAGCAATGCTTCAAGTGATTCTGATAAATTAGGAGAAGTTGCCAGCGATCCTACACCTACATTTAGTTTAAGCTCTCAACAAATAACACTGAATTACATATCTAACCTAGACTAGAATATATTCCCTTTGATAAGTTTTAGTCCCCTCGACATTATGACCTTTAGGTTCGATTCTGTTTAGATCGGACTAAACTAGCTGAGTTACTCTAGAATCTACAGACAAATTTATGTATACATACGTAGATGCTGCTTTGTTTGGCACCATCTCTTAACCTGGAAAAAGCAAGTCATTTATGATTGGTTTCTCATTCCTTTCCCTTCCATTACATTATTTTTAATATCTGATGACTTTCTGTTGTGTAGCATCACAATGTGATATATTTGATCTGTATCTCTAAAGTCCGATTTGCTTCATTAACATGATCAGTCGTAAACAATTTCTAAAGGACACAGACAACAACAAAAAGTTATTAGGTGTATGCATGTGCTTAGTTTGTCTTTGTAACTTGCTGCACCACTAGGTACGGCACATAGTAAATGGTTGAGTTATAGTTTGATAGTTATAGTGAAATTACCGAAATCATTTGAGTTAGCTTGCCAATCTGCAGTCTTACCATAAATATTAGATCTCTCAACTTTACCGTTTAGGAAATGAGAAAAATGACTATTGAGCTCTGGTTAATAGGAAATCGTCTTACAGAAAACCATAGGCTTACCACATTTAATCATTTTTTCGTTTCTGATAGTATTACAGGTAACCTTAATTGCGCAAGGAGATGTACCATTATCAGTAGTGATGACATTATGTACGACACTTGGAGCAGTTGTTCTCACTCCCTTCTTGACAATGATTCTGGCTGGCACATATGTTCCTGTCGATGCTATTAAGCTTTCCATCAGCACTCTACAGGTTACTTCATTTTCACTTTATTGTTTTCCTACAATTTTTGATTCATCAAATAATTTGTTTCTATTCTTCAGTTATTTATTTGGTTCTTTTTCATGGTACTCTTTAGGTGGTGGTTGCTCCAATTCTCCTAGGTTCTTATCTGCAGAGCAAATTTCCAAGAGCCGTGAAAATGGTTACACCATTTGCTCCCCTTCTAGCAGTCTTAACTTCATCACTTCTTGCTTGCAGGTTTAGTTGTTTAAGCTTCGTCATTATCAAATTGATGTTTTACTCTCAACCGTCGTACATTTCATTTCTCTATGTCCTAAACCTTTTTTCTTCTCTTATCTCAGTGTATTCTCAGAAAATGTTGTTCGTCTGAGATCTTCAATGATTGGCATGTCAGCCTCTTCTGATTTATCTCTATTTCATCGGGCTCAAGCACTATTTGCAAGTGAATATGGGGCTATAGTGATCTCTGTACTTTTGCTTCATTCTGCTGGATTCCTTGTAGGGTAAGAACATACTCCTTTTTGTTACACTCAAATGTTTATTGTCCCTGATTTCAGCAACCCGTAGGAATTTGTCGAATGATAAGGACCTTCTGCAGGTACCTGGCTGCAGCCTTTGGTGGTTTCGGTGAACCTCAGAGACGTGCTATATCCATTGAGGTACTTGATTATTCTCCTAATGGACTTAAAACTTCCTGTCCTTTGGCTATGTAACATATATATACATTCGATAACCTTTGATTCTTGTTGGCTATGACTATGAGCTAACTAAAAATCAGCAGACGCCGGACATTGTAGTCTATGTAGACATTAAATTAGCAATGGAGGTAGTACTTTTTAATGTATTGTCATCTAAAATACAGCACCTCTCATAGGGGCAAATATTATATTCAGAAAGGTAGAATTTGGCTTCCAGTTTATGAGGGCATAAACAATTTTTTACATGACTTAGTTGCTGCTACAAAAAGTACCACTAGCTGCTGGTGACATTTATATCTGCAGTTTTCGTCCTTTTGTTCCTGCTATAGCCTCCACTTGTATGAAACCTACAACCAATTTGAACTAAAACCTCGAAAACGGCTTACGATTCCTTATTAAACATATTTCCAGAAAGATTTTGTTTTCGTTTCCCCGCTCCTCAAACTGATTTTTCTATAGTGATCGACATATGCAGCAACAGTATTTCACTTCCTTTCTGTATTCCCTTGCAGGTTGGCATGCAGAATTCCTCCTTGGGAGTGGTTCTAGCGACCGGACATTTTGCATCCCCGTTGGTTGCATTACCTCCTGCAATGTCAGCAGTTATTATGAATATAATGGGCAGTACATTAGGTTTCTTTTGGAGATATATTGACCCTTGTGATTCACAGACTAGTGTGGAAGCCAGTGATAAATCATAGTTGGCTGATAAAATTCATGTTCAAACATGGGGTAACCAGTTTTTCCTGCTGGTACAGTTGTTGTGAACTTGGTACCTCCTCTCTCTTTATAATCTGTCCCAAATGAGTTCAATGCAAATTCATGTTGGATTTAGCTCATTTACCACCCTGACAATCTCAGAGAATTTTCAACACTATCAGTATAATTTAGTTTGTTGTTCTAAGTGGCAGTCTTTCGGAAACTGCCTCCTTACCCTCCAGGGTAGGGGTTAGGTGTGTGTTTGCTCAAAAGATGTTGAATACCTTTGAACTAATCAATCAATATAAACAATGGGATAATCGGAATCAATAATAATATAAATCGAAGATCGATCGTGGGGCTAATGTGTATGGATGATTAGTATATAGAGATGATAAAATTTAACATAGAATGTAGAATAAGTGAGCAGTGGAAATGCTAGTAATAGAGAGAAGAACAATGTAGATAGAGAGAGATGTCTTATTATAAAATTGGTTGCCTTTGCAAATGGGGGAGGCCCTCCCTTATATAGTTAGAAAGCCCCCTCGCCCAACTATTACATTGACGCCCGGATACTACAAGTGTATTTGGACCAAAGGCCGGGGGGATTGGGGACGCCCTTCTGGACAGATCCACCGACTTGGTGTAGCAAGGGCGGGGTCGCATCCTTCTCGTCGCACGGCCCTAAATGAAGACGTCCTCGAATGTTGCCGTCCCCGTAAGGAGGCGTCCTCGTCGTTCATTTCATTAGGGCCGACCACGTGTATATGCAGCCGTGTCGTACTATTTATCCGATTTATCCTCATACAGATAGTCCCTCCGCCTATTGGAGATATGCCCAGGGCGTTTCTTCGATGGGCGGATAGATCCCGCCCACGCCGGGTTTTGTGCAGACGTGCATACGTGGCACGTTCTTTCGAACCGTTGCCTGCAGATGGCGTGCGCCATAATTACTGTTGTTTTCAATGCTAGTCATAAAAGTCGATTTGACGTTTCAGTTTCCCGCCTCTTTTCCGGTGTAAAAACCCTTCGAATTTCGTGCGGTAACTTATTATAAATAGGAGGCAGTTTCAATATTATCCTTTCTTTTAGTTCATCAGAAATTCTTTGCTTCCTATTCTCTCATTTTCTTACTCTTTCGCAACTCGTGTTCCTTCCCTTAGCATTCTTGCTACCAAGTTCCTTTCGATTCCCAGCTAGCGATCTTAACAAAAAAATGGCCAAAGGTAGTCGCAGTAGAGAACCGGAACGTGTTTCTTCCTGTTCGTCTGTTGCGGTGGTATTGCTGGTAGCAGGAGCAGCATTTTCGCAGCCTTGCGGCGGTTTTTCCGCCAGGCTGCTCAGGGTGCTAGCGAGCCATTCCTCCAGTAGCCTCCTGACCGCTGGAGGTGCCTCTTTTGGATCAGAATCCCTTCCCAGGGGTGTGGGGGAGGTTTCAGCTTCAGGCGCGGTAGAGGGAGTAGCGTTGATGGTTGTGCTTCCCCCAGCCTCGTTCATTGCACTTAGGAGGTTTGTGGTAACTTAAGCCATAACCGTGGATCGCGTGTTACTTTCAGCCATCCTCAAAGAGTTTTTTTTTTGTTTGATCGGATCTTCGTGAATGTATACTACGAGTTTGATTCTCGAAATCCCCACAGACGGCGCCAAATTGTTTGCTCAAAAGATGTTGAATACCTTTGAACTAATCAATCAATATAAACAATGGGATAATCGGAATCAATAATAATATAAATCGAAGATCGATCGTGGGGCTAATGTGTATGGATGATTCGTATATAGAGATGATAAAATTTAACGTAGAATGTAGAATAAGTGAGCAGTGGAAATGCTAGTAATAGAGAGAAGAACAATGTAGATAGAGAGAGATGTGTCTTATTATAAAATTGATTACAAATGGGGGAGGCCCTCCCTTATATAGTTAGAAGACCCCCTCGCTCAACTATTACATTGACGCCCGGATACTACAAGCGTATTTGGATTAAAGGCCGGGGGGATTGGGGACGCCCTTCTGGACAGATCCACCGACTTGGTGTAGCAAGGGCGGGGCCGCATCCTTCTCGTCGCACGGCCCTAAATGAAGACGTCATCGAATGTTGCCGTCCCCGTAAGGAGGCGTCCTCGTCATTCATTTCACCAGGGCCGACCACGTGTATATATGCAGCCGTGCCGTACTATTTATCCGATTTATCCTCATACAGTGTGCGTATATATTAACCTCCTCATACACCATTTATGGGATCTACTGGGTTGTTATTACTATTGTTGTTCCAAAGTGTTTATTGTTGTTGTCGTTCTAAGTGGCCTGCCAAATCTTTTTAGGTTACTAATTTCACTTAGAACATTCACACTGATTGCTTACAAAGCTAATGGCAGATGCAATGTATCAATAACGCATTCAACCAGTACTTTTCACGAGGAGCATAAATTTAAGTATAAAAATTTATTAATATTATAATATATAGCAATATAAATTCATAACTTTAAAAATATAATGAATTTAATATTAAAAATCTTAAAAGTTGGACCCATAAAACTTTAATTATAGATTCGCTTCTGTGCAATATTGCTGCTGATTTTTCACAAATTGCATAAACTCGTCTTGCAATTGATTTTCGGTTGTGAATGATGTCCAACCATAAGACTTTTATTTTAAGCCTAAATTATTCCATATAAAAATCTTTTAATTACCAACAAATGAAGAGAAAAAAAGGACAGAACAGAATATTTTAGAAGCAAATACACTGCATTGTCGGGCTACCTATCTCATTTATGATAAAGGTGTTCAAGATTTGATATATCTTTATAAAAAGTAATATTTAATTTTACAACAAAGTGTATTTAATTCATGAGTAGGTAGGCCACTGCATGGATGTGAACTTCGTAGTGAGACTGCTGGGTTGGCCTATTATATATGCATATTTAAAAAAGAAAAATAATATATCTACACATTCTGACATTATTCATATAATTCTTTTTTCCAGAAGCTGCGTGCTAAAGTAAAGTCTTCGCCATCGCGGGAGTTTCCATGAAACACTACATGATCACACTCGTGCGATACACGGGCCCAATTATTACTTTTTTTTTTTATCTTTTTAATATTTCTTGATCTATTGTTAACTACACACTTTATACGCCTTTAAGGAAAGAAGAAATAAAGTAGGCTTTTTTATAATAATAACGTATAGAACCACGATTACATGTATTGTTATTTATCTTTTGCATTATATGCATTTTAATTTTTCTGAAATCGTATTACTATATCAATCACTTTGAAACACTTGTCTAGTTTAAATAGTGATTAGATAATAATTCAAGTAGAATTTAAATTATTTCTACATAGGGCCTCTTTTATTTTAATATATTTTTTTACATCACTAAGCCTTAAGTTAATTATTATTAAATAGTAATTAAAAAGTCAGTTGAGAAATAATTCATCATATATTTTTCTCATTTTTTAAATTGAATTATATATAGTTTTATTGTTTTAGTATTTTCAGTGTGTTAATGCATTATTATTTTCTTTTTTACTATTCATGAGTTAAATATTAATATTATTTCCAAATAGTTGATGACAAGGTATTTTTTGGTTCTTTTAAATAATAATCTTGATTTTAATTATTAAGAATTTTAACAAAAAACTTTGTGATTTATTCTAGTTGAATGTCATACTATTATGAATAAATTAATACTCCGACCACTCTATATACTAATCAAATCGACCGTAAATTGTTTTTTTCTAGTTTCATTCGATATGATTGAGATACTATTTAGGGTATAATGCAATCATCATCACAATAGTAGTATTTGTTGAGATTATTTTAAAAATATTAATTGTATATTTATCTATTTTAAAATTTTTATAATATTGAATTATAATTGAATAGAGTATGTACTCAACTAACTTCGATCATAGAGGGAGAAGTATAATATTATATTACGATACTTCTCATACTTCTTAATATATAACGATTTTTAAAAAATAATAATTTCACAAATTAGTTGTCTTCATTTTTACTTCAGATATTCTCAACTCGTATTTTTAGAGAGGGGATAATTATTAATAATTTTTTCTATTCTATAAGCAAAAAGGGAACTTGAAACTATATTTTATTCTTAAATAAAAAAATTTCCGAATTTTATGAAGTATTCCAATTGAAATTTGTATAAAATGATATCAATTGATAATGATATAATAACATTTGAATGTAAATCTACATATAGTATCATTATTTTTTTTAAATGAAATCTTCTTTACTGAAATAGTTAATAAATAAAATGATATTTCTTAAGAAAATAATAGAATTGTCATATATAAATGAACGTGACCTTAGTATTTTTAATTGGGCGAACATTTGAATTATGAATTATCGAAAAAATAATTATTCTAGTTAAAAGTATTTGTTGAAAAAATAATAATAACAATCAAGTAATGAATTTAATAAAGATAGTAAAGGTTGGAGGGAAAGTAGGGTCCACCTAAAGAATTTAATAGCTTATGGGCACGTTAGTTTTGGTTTTTTCAGTTATTAAGAACCCACAATAAAATTTTTGAGCCTAGTATACAAACAAACAATGCACTAATATATTTAAAATGACCATTATGCCCTTGGTCAACCTCCTCCCTTTTCTATATAATAAATTCAAATTAAATGAGCGTTTGGACATAAGATTGTGAAATTTCGAGAAAATAGTTTAAAAGTTTTTTATAAAAAAAAGTTGAAGTGAAAATGGTATTTGAAAATTAGAATATTGTTTGGATATGACACAATTTGAAGCCATTTTTGAATTTTTGTGAGTGATTTGAAGTTAAAATTTTGAAAAATAGTATTTTGAAGTTTTTTAAAATTTTCAGAAAAATAAAATTCATCTTTAAGTGAATTTAAATTTTTCACGGACAAACACTGATTTCGAAAAATAAAAAATTTCCCGAAAAAAAAAAGAAATATTTTAATGGCCAAAAGGAGGCCTAAGTAATCAAGTTGTGTTTATCATGCTGCAAAATAAATGACCTCTCTTTCTAACAATTACTACAAATGAAGAGGGGTATTTAAGAGAGTGTCAATTCTCAAAAACTAGAGATAGAAAACCAAGCCCTTCTCCTCAAAATTTGGCTTAAAAGAGGCTCATTAAGTTTACAATGTGTCACAATTCTTGGGGTCTAACGGGCCAGATTCAATAGCAACCGGACCAGCTCATACCGATTAAAATTGGAATCGGCCTGGACCAGTACAAGGGGGCGGTTGGGCTGGGTTAAAGGAGTAGGGGAGTTGGCCCGTTCACATATTTTTAACCAGTTAATCGGACCGGTCAAACCCGATCATAAAAAATATTGTAGAATCGGTTAAACCGACCCAGACCGGTTAACGGCTAGCTTCTTTTTTATTTTTAAATTGTTGATTAGCTTATTTGGTTACCTTTGGCAACGGTCACCTGCCAAGGAAGCGTTGTCCAACGACTGATTTGCACAATTAGCCCTTTTTGAGGCTTTTTTTATTTAAAATTAACACTTTTTATAATTATAAATTTAACCATTTGTAAAACTATAAATACACCCCCACCCCCCTCTTCATTTTTTCACTCATCCTTCATTTCTCAATCTCAATTCTCATATTCTCTCATTCTTAAATCTTCACCTAAAGTGCAATCAACTATTTGGCTCTTTTTTTTAGAATTTAATTTATCGTAGAATTTATTATTTGAAATTTGAACAATTGAACTTCAAAATTGGAACAATTGACATTTCTTCGTGGTAACAATGGACTTGCGAAGCCTCATCAAGTGCTCAGTTTATTGCCGAATCGGTGCACTCCCTCCAACTTTTTTCTCTTATTTACTATTTTATTTGTATATTTAATTTTTGCAAGTAGTTAGATTTTTACAATATATTTAATGCTGCAAAAAAAGTTTGTAATAAGGTTACAAATCGGAGAAATAAAAAAGAAAAGAGATAGTTCTTCTACTTCCGCATTTGATAGTAATTTAAATGACTCTACACATACTCCTGAAATATTACCTAATAATAACATAGATTATGAACAATTACAGAAAAATATCGGTATAGAAGATAATGAATTAGAAATGGAAGATGTGACACCACTTACACCTATTAGTATTAGAGCTGGTAGCAGGGGTGGTGGTCGTGGTGCTAGTAGTAGACCACATGTAGCCCCGACTACTAATATGTTTAATGCTGCAAAAAGAGTTTGTAATAAGGTTACAAATCGGGGAAATAAAAAAAAGAGGTAGTACTTCTACTTCAACATCTGGTAGTAATTTAAATGACTCTATACATACTCCTGAAATATTACCTGATAATAATATAGATTATGAACAATTACAGAAAAATATCGGTATAGAAGATAATGAATTAAAAAAGGAAGATGAGATACCACTTACACCTAGTAATATTGGAGCTGGTAGCAGGGGTGGTGGTCATGGTGCTAGTAGTAGATCACATGTAGACCCGACTACTAATTGGAGAAAAAAAAAGCAAGGTTTATAAAATTTTTAACAAAATAGAAGGTGCTGATAGAGTTAAATGCAGCCTTTGTAATGATACTTTTAAACATAACACTAGAAGACAATTAGGGGGTCTGTGACACTTAGTAGACATATGAGAATTGAGCCTCCTATGGAGTGCTGACAGAGATGAAAATCAAGCAACTCTAAACCCTACTACTAGAGGGCTTATGAAATATAATAAAATGAAGGATCGTGAGGAGTTAGCAAAAATGATTGCTTTGGGTTGTCTACCTTTTTCCTTTGCTTCTTCATTATATCTTATTATGTATATTCAAAGAATTTATAATAGTTTATTTAAAGGTACCCCTAGAAGTACTTAAGGATATGATATCTTAGACTTCATGGACAATATCAAACATACATACGTTATTTGTTAAGCCACCTTCCTTGTCGAGTTTCTCTAACTCTTAATATTGGCCATGTTGTTAATGAAAATAATTATTTGACAATTACATGACATTGGACATATGATAATTATTGTATGCAAAAATGTGTTATCGACTTTAAATATGATGCAGATCAGAGTAAATTTTATAATCTCAAGCAAAAAGTATTGTGTATGTCTTTTGATAATGCTTCTTACAATAATGCTGCAATTTCAATATTAAAACTGCATTTGCAACCACCACTTGCCAAAAATTTTCATGCTAGGTGTGCATGTCATGTTTATAATTTAATTGAATGGCCTTGTGGTCACACCCAACTATGCCTTATAAAAAGGATAATGCGATCGTTGCAAATATAATCCGATTTACAAGTCCGGAGTCGAATCCCACAAAGAACTAAGGTTTAGCTACAACTGTTCACTATCACCAAAAAGACAAGCTTGAACAATTCCTAACTTATAGATATTTAGATTCATGTGTTTAACTAATTAATTAACAAATTAAACTACTAAATTAACAACTAAATACACTACAGATTAGAGACAAGATTAAGAAGGTCTAGAGTTATGATTTCCCCAATTGTCGGAATCCTTCCTGCTATGCCATCTATAATTTCGCCTAAGTATTCTCTACCAATCATGAGCACTCTTATTACCGTAAATCTCTCCCGAGTAATTACGACAATTTATTGACACACTCCCCCGAGCTACGCTAGCTGGCTTTTAATACAGCTCACTTCAGATCGCACCCAAGGCTTTGTTATCCCTAATCCCGCCTTTAAACCCTCGATTATTGATCCCCTATATACTTTGGGAGTCGTGTTGTTCAACCATTACCTAAATATGCACTCTCTCTGGAGTTATGCATACTAAATCGGCACGGCTAATTGAGAGCTCTTCAATCAACCAGAATATAAACGTAGTTGAACAAATAGAGAAAAGCTATGGCTCAATTATATAAAAACATAACAAGAATTTATCCTACAAAAGGTTCTATCAAAACTCTAGATAACAAATTAGCTATTCATAATAGTATGTAAAACAACAATACTAAAAGTCATAACCAACAATGAAAAATAGGAAGAGGAAGGAAAAACTTGTAGAAGAATTCTCTGCCTTGCTCCCAATGTGTTCTTGCCACCAAGAGTGTTGTCTAACCCTCAAGTAGTGTCTCTTGCCTCCTTAGGTCTAATTTGTGTCCAAAATATGTCCCCTCTCTCAAAAATACCATTTTTCCATGTATATATACCAAGTAGGGTCGGGCTCAAACACTTATACCTTCTCCTATGCAAAAAAGGAAAAGTTTTAGGCCTGAATGGCCGTGGTTTGGCCGCGGTCACGGTGGAACCTCGGCCAAACATGCCCTCTGATTCTTCAATTGTCCGCGACCATCTTCTACCACGGTTCTGCCGTGGTTGCGGTGAAACCACGATATTTCACCCTATTCTATTTGAAATTTGGCAAAACTCAAAACATAAAATTGTAGCCCTTTGAGTTAACTTTCCAATCATATATTATGAAGCCAAAACGGAGTTCTGAAAAAAGCGTTATGTCCAATTTACTAGACAGTGTGCAATATGCCTCATCGAGTCTTCGTTTGTACTCAACTATCAAATTTGACCCCCGAACACGATCCTGGCTTAATTCTTTGAGCTTTTACTCATACTTTAGAGCTTCAAATCACTTAAATTCATTCTATAACATCTATATAGCTCGTAATCACACCTACAAGGCATAAAACACATAATTAGTGCAAAATACTAGCGATTAAGGCTCAAACTCAATTAAAGTGCAGTAAACTCGAGTGTAATAAACGACTAAAATACATAATTATGGCCTATTATCAACACCTCACACTTATATCATTGCTCGTCCTCGAGCAATCAAAGTGCACTTTTTTATAGGCACGGCATTTTTAATCAATTCTCCTAACTCATTACACCAATAGTATTTAAAATAGACAAAGCACAATAGCATAACATCTTCACCTCAATATTTGACTCACAAGTACCACGCATTATTCACAACTCACCTATTTACTCTAACATAGAGGGTACTGATATTACCTTTCCTTCATGAATCAAATGTCCTTACAATATAAGAGAGTAGTTCCACACAATAAAATTTAAGAACACTTAGGAACTCAAGATAGAAAGAATTCACTCACTCTCAGAAATAACACTCATATGCCACAAATGATGCACCATAAGCTTGCCCGTAGTGTACTACTCCCCTAATCGAGCTCATTCAATCTAGGATCAATTAGGACTTTATTTGGTTGTAATGTAGGTTGCGGGATGGGTAGGATACATTTAGATATAAGAGTGACTACACCTCCCTAAGTATTTTAATACATATACTTTAACATTCAAACCACATACTTATGTCAAACTAAAATTCTACCTTCACATCAATATAAATTACCCCATTCTTATTTAAGCACACTTAAATCAAGAGCCACCACTTATCAAAGAATTTATTATTATTTTTCACAACAATCCAACTATATTTTTTTTTCAATTCAAGTGACTCTTCCTTTTTTACAAAATAGTGCACATTTCTTCTTATTCAATTAGTTACACTCAAAAGCCAAACCAACCACCCCACACTTTAGCTTTTACAAAGTTTATAACGTTCAAGTGCTTATGATAGGTGAAAAGGTTCGAATAGATGGTTAATTCAAACAAATGGGTAAGGCTTGTAATGTGGTTGCCAATGAAACAGGATTACAAGCTCAAAGAGGTTAATTACGATACATAATAATTAGGTGGGTAAAATATGTATACATGGCTCAGTAAGAAATGCCTATATTACTTCCAAGACTGAACAAAACTACTATTTCGCTTTGCAAACACATAAGGCAAGTTCTAGGCATCAAATGCAATGCACTAAATAACGCAAAACCTTACATACGCCTGGCACATAACTCACTCAGGATTGGATTTATTGACACTCTAGTCAAAGCAGTTAAGCAAAGTTAAAATAATACAATTTAAGGTACTTCAAAAGAGTCAAAAACTGAGCATAAGCATCACATCCAAAGTACTCACTACTCTCAAGGCATAACAAAGTCAAGAGATATTGCTTCAATTCATAACACAACACAATGGCTCCTACTTCCAAAACAAAACAAAAAAAAAACTAACTACACCCGGTTCAAATAAAACCCTTGAAAAAGAACTGTGATTTAAAGGAACACCAAGGGGTAATTGCTACACTACCTAACAAAACAAAAAAAAATCTTTTTGGCATTCTCTTTGGACTTAATTCCCTCAAGAAAAATGTCTAGAAGACCCGTCATCAGGAAAAGTCCAATTGTTTTTTAAAAAAAACAAACACAGCTAAAGTAGCATGAAAAGTCACCCAGACAATCTCCTCACCCCAAACTTAAAGTTGTGCATTATCCCCAATGCACATTCATGCATACAAGATTGTAAAAAAAATTCCCTGATAGGCCAAAGGCCGAAACACTAGCAGTTCATGCGTTACTCAGACTTCTCCGAGCTTGGTCCTTCGTGCGGGTACCCCACACTTAGTTCCAACCATTAAATTTGTTGGTGCATCCTTCCAATACATTTGCTTTCCATGCTCCTAGAAAAAACATTACACTACAAAAATAATATAATAAAAAAATAAAAAATAAAAAAAAGCAATAAAGCTGGGTTGCCTCCCAGCAAGCACTTGATTTAACGTCGCGGCCGACGTGAATCACTTTCTGTCTCCACTTTGAACTTATGAATCGGACCCCATGGTTTGATTCTGCTCTATGATCACGTTCCTGGGGTGGTGGAACGAATCTAGCTGGCCCAATGGAATAATGTAGTATTCTGCACTTCTTGACCTTTAGATGAGGTGTGTAATCCCGACTTTCTGGCAAGAAGAATTTCAAAATGTAAGCACTTTGTTCCTCATTTCTTGACTCCCCAAATGGCTTAAACGACTTTATTTTCGTATCATCGTCTAAACACAATGTAAAAAATGTTTGGAGCGAGGACCAATGCCCTCAAATACATGAACATCGGGACAGTCTACATTCTCAACACTAGTGACAATATAGTCAACAAAATATGTATCATCAATATCCTTGGTTGACTCTAGTATCTCTTCTACAACATCGATATCCTCTAAATCTAGTGTGATTGATTGTTGGTGTTCTATTCTAGCCTCCTCCTCTAGCTCATCAATTTTTATATCTAATTCACGCTCTTCTTGGATACTATTCACAATATTGGCTTGTTGAGCATTAAAAACTTCAACTAGTTGACTCATGTGAACTTTCAAGTTGTGAATAGTTTCCTCCTGCCTTTCTATCCATAGTACTTATTTACTCTGTTGTTCCAAAATGCACTTTAACATATCTTCGAGCTTCTGTAGGTCAACTTCCCTAGGTTCTTTGTTCCTATTAACTTCACCAGAAAAAGAAGAACTATCAAAGTAAGGGGTTAGGGGAAGGTAAGAAATGTATGTACAACCGTGAAAGTGACCATCTTGACTACCACACATATCAAACATATTCCACACATAAGATTGAGTTGGTTCACAAAAATCACTCTCAGGAATATTTTGATAAATTTGCCCTGGGTGGTTTCCTTCACAATATGCATAAAGAGGATCAAAAGAAGAATTATCAACAACAAAATTCTCATAATTCCATGATGTCATATTTCTCAAACAAAACAAATAAAACTAAAATAAAAAATAATAATAAAAAATCAAATAATAAAATAAAAGTTTAAACTTGAAACCTAGCAATATGTACACCTACAAGTACACCGTTAGTTCCCCGGCAACGGCGCCAAAATTTGGTCACGCCCAACTATGCCTTATAAAAAGGACAATGCGGTCGCTGCAAATATAATCTGGTTTACAATTCCGGAGTCGAATCCCACAAAGAACTAATGTTTAGCTACAATTGTTCACTGTCACCAAGAAGACAAGCTTGAAAAATTCCTAACTTATAGATATTTAGATTCTTGTGTTTAATTAATTAATTAAAAAATTAAACTACTAAATTAACATTTAAATACACTAAGGGTTAGAGACAAGATTAAGGAGGTCTAGAGTTATGATTTCCCCAATTGTCGGAATCCTTCCTGCTATGTCTTCTATAATTTCGCCTTAGTATTCTCTACCAATCATGAGCACTCTTATTACCGTAAATCTCTCCTGAGCCATTACGACAATTTACTAACACACTCTCCCGAGCTACGCTAGCTGGCTTTTAATACAGCTCACTTCAGATCGCACCCAAGGCTTCGTTATCCCTAATCCGCCTTTAAACCCTCGATTATTGATCCCTCATATACTTTGGGAGTGGAGTTTTTCAACCATTACCTAAATGTGCACTCTCTCCCGAGTTATGTATACTAAATAGGCACAGCTAATTGAGAGCTATTCAATCAACCAGAATATAAACGTAGTTGAACAAATAGAGAAAAGATATGGCTCAATTATATAAAAAAGTAACAAGAATTTATCCGACAAAAGGTTATATCAAAACTCTAGATAACAAAATTTCTATTCATAATAGTATGTAAAACTACAATACTAAAAGTCAAAACCAACAATGAAAAATAGGAAGAGGAAGGAAAAACTTGTAGAAGCATTCTCCGCCTTGCTCCCAATGTGTTCTTGCCTCCAAGGGTGTTGTCTAACCCTCAAGTAATGTCTCTTGCCTCCTTAGGTCTAATTTGTGTCCAAAATATGTCCCCTCTCTCAAAAATACCATTTTCCATGTATATATACCAAGTAGGGTCGGGCCCAAACACTTATACCTTCTCCTACGTGAAAAAGGACAAGTTTTAGGCCTGAATGGCCGCAGTTTGGCCGCGGTCGCGGTAACATGCTCTCTGATTCTTCAATTGCCCGCGATCATCTTCTACCGCGGTCACGGTGAAACCGCGGTATTTTATCTTGTTCATGAAAGTTGTAGCCTTTTGAGTTAGCTTTCCAACCATATATTATGAAGCCAAAACGGAGTTCTGAGCAAAAAGTTATGTCCAATTTACTAGACAGTATGCAATATACCTCATCGAGTCTTCGTTTGTACTCAACTATCAGATTTGAACCCGAACACGATCCCGGCTTAATTCTTTGAGCTTTTACTCAGACTTCAAAGCCTTCAAATCACTTAAATTCATTCCATAACATCTATATATACCAAGTAGGGTCGGGCCCAAACACTTATACCTTCTCCTGCGCAAAAAAAGACAAGTATTAGGCCTCAATGGCCGCGGTGGAACCACGGCCAAACATGCCCTCTGATTCTTCAATTGTCCACAACCATCTTCTACCGCGGTTCTGCCACGGTTGCGATGAAACCGCGGTATTTTTTCCTGTTCCGTTTAGAATTTGGGAAAACGCAAAATATAAAAGTTGTAGCCCTTTGAGTTAGCTTTCCAACCGTATATTATAAAGCCAAAACGAATTTTTGAGCAAAATGTTATGTCCAATTTACTACACAGTGCGCAATATGCCTCATCGAGTCTTCGTTTGTACTCAACTATAGGGCTGTGTATTCGATTTTGACTCTTATCAATAATTACTTATCGATTATCGATTTGTAAATATGCTTATCATTATCGTTTCAATAAGGTTTCGATTTTTTTTATTTCGATTTATTAATTTTTGGGGCTTATCGATTCGATTATCGATTACACCAATAAGAAAATTTGCGGGATTCCACGGAAAGTATATCGATATAAACACGCCTAACTAATATTGACAAAAAGAAGCTAAAAGAAGACGAACACTATTTATAACATAAAAATTGTGTCAATAGACACATACAATGAAACTAAAGTAAGGGATCAAATATATGTCACCAACACACCAACGGTATTAAAAAAATAAAAATACATCATCACTGCTAATTCTATTTTTCATTAATTTGAACTTCATTCCCTTCAGCTTTAAATATGATCATTCTTTAAATGTGGTAGATGAAATAATTAGGGGTGTGCATTCGATTTACCGATTCGATTTTGACCCTTATCGATAATTACTTATCGATTATCGATTTTTACAACTGCTTATCGTTATCGTTTCAATAAGGTTTTGATTTTTTCGATTTCATTTATCGATGAACCGATAACAAATAATCGATTCGATTTATCGATAAATTGATTCAAATGCACACCCCTACTCAACTATTAAATTTGACCCCCGAACACGATCCCGACTTAATTCTTTGAGCTTTTACTCAGACTTCAAAGCTTCAAATCACTTAAATTCATTCTGTAACATCTATATAGCTCGTAATCACACCTATAAGGCATAAAATACACAATTAGTGCAAAATACTAGCGATTAAGGCTCAAACTCAATTAAAGTGCAGTAAACTCGAGTGTAATAAGCAACTAAAATGCATAATTATAGCCTATCATCACCTTGATTTATTTTCAACTGAGATTACTCATGTTAGAAGAGCAATTGGTGTTATTCAAGGAAATAATAGACAATCTAGAATTAGGAAATTTAAGAATAAGTGTACCGAGTATAACCTTAAACCCAGATTCATGCCAGATGAAATTGTTACTAAATGGAATTATACATATATTGTCCGACTTGCATGTGTTAATCATGCCGCCAGCGTTCATCCTGAGCCAGGATCGAACTCTCCATGAGATTCATAGCTGCATTACTTATAGCTTCCTTGTTCGTAGATAAAGTGGATTCGGAATTGTCTTTCATTCCAAAGCATAACTTGTATCCATGCGCTTTATATTCGCCCGGAGTTAAATATTGCTACAAATATAGATTTCCAATAACTGAAGTTGCTAATGCATATTGTACCGAGCCATATCGTATGTTAACAACTACTACTCGGGAGGTCATTTATGATATTGTTAAATTTTTACATAAATTTTATACAACTATTATTGAGTTTTCTGGAGCATATTACCCTACTGGTACTGTTAAAAATGGACAATGAGTCTAACTCAACCCCAAAAGCTAGCTTGTGAGGTGAGGATTTCCCAAGCCACATAAGGAGACCAATGATCTTAAATCCCTCCGATGTGGGACAACTCAACACCTCCTCTCACGCTCAGGCCTCTAGAGCGTGGATAACATAAATGGGGGCCCAACATCGATAACAATAATTGGAATGGGCCTGACTCTAATACCATGTTAAAAATGGACAATGAGTCTAACTCAACCCCAAAAGCTAGCTTGTGAGGTGAGGATTGCCCAAGCCACATAAAGAGACCAATGATCTTAAATCCCTCCGATGTGGGACAACTCAACAGGTACTATGACTTTAGTACATATATTTGAAATTTATTTTCTACTCTTTAAATTTGAGAAGAAAGAAAAATATAGAGATGTTGAAAAAATGCAAGCAAAATTCAAAAAAATATTTCGTTTCAATTCCTCCGATTTACTTAATTGGTGCTTTTTAAATCTTTCTATTAAGATGTCTGATTGTCACCAATTAATGAATAATTTATATACTTATATGGTGATTGGACCAACTGAAATCCCATATATATGTTTGTATGAACAAGCTAAATAATTTTTTACAATAATTATATAATTATTATGCAAATGTAATTGATGATGATGCTCTTAATGTAGGCAATGTTAATCCCACCATGCACTGTGCCACTTCTACTACTGTGGATGATGATGAAGGCCTTGATAATTTTAATATTTTTTCTACATTTTCTAACACTCAAACCGGTAGCAGAAATATTTATAAACTTTAAATCTACTTACAAAAGCAAAAAGAGCCTCGCACAAAGGAATTTTCACCATTGGAATGGTAACATGAGAATGAAAAGCAATTTCTTGTTCTTTCCGCTATGGCTCGGGACGTGCTGAATGTGCCAATTCAATCGCTGCATTAGAGAGTACATTTAGCCAAGCAAGACAACAACTTGGAGATACCCGTCACTCATTGAAAAGTAATGCTTTGGAAGTTTTAGTATGTTTTAGATATTGGATTAGATTGAAACGAAGAAATCAAGGACGTGAAGATGTTGATAGCCCAGAAGACGAGGAATTTGGAGATATATTAACACATGGTATTCCATCCGAGAGGTTGTGAGTTCGAGTCTCCCCAAGAGCAAGGTGGGAAGTTCTTGGAGGGAAGGATGCGGGGTCTATTTGGAAACAGCCTCTCTACCCCAGGGTAGGGGTAAGGTCTACGTACACACTACCCTCCCCAGACCCCACTAAGTGGGATTATACTGGGTTGTTGTTGTTGTTGTTGTTGTTGTATTCCATCCGAATTTAACACTCAAGAAGAAGGTCACTCAGTTCATATTGATTATGATGAACTTACTAAGGCAATGCAAAACCTTTGAATTTAATCTTTTTTGATTAGTTTACTTGTTGTTAAATGTAAACATTTCAATTTGTAAGTTTGAATTTTAAAATAAATATAGCACTTGCAATTTATATATGCAATTTTTTCTCCATCTTCATTGTATTCTTTATATTAATATAACTTGTAATATAGTTATACAAAATACAAAAGAAAAATTAAAAATTATACTAACCCGGCCCAGCCCGACCCTTTGTACCTGTAACCCTTACAGTTCATTTTTTACCTGGATAAATTCGAATTTGTTAAACCCGGTAAGCCCCAAGCCGTAATCGGCCCAGACCCCAACCCGTACGGTTACTATTTTTTCTACCCAGTCTGGACCGGTCCACCCGTTAGACACCCTCAAGTTCCCTTCAATTTTTTCTTTTTCGTTTACTTTTGTTTGATGGGAAGAAGGATAAGGGAAGGCAACGGTTGCATAGTATAATATTATCAGGGCACTAATTACTACGAAAAGATTCTTACCTAAAATATTAAAGAGATTCCTGAGACTAAAGATAGCAAAAAATAAAGCTGGTGTATCTGTATGTGTCAGAATTCAACCCCACAATAACTAACAAAGCTAATCACCTTTCAGGTTAATCCAAGATTAACAAGTGGTACGACCACTCATAATCAATGGTACATAATCCCTGCCTGACATGGCCCATCCGCCACCCTGAAGACGAAACCCCTGACTTGGAAAGGCAGAACAAATCAATACTATCAATAAAGGCTCTTAATATTTATTCCCCTAATTCTAAGTACTTATTTTTCGCATAACTTTCGAGTCAAATAATTTGGCGCCGTCTGTGGGGATTTCCTAGCAAAATTGTGTAGTTCTTCCCTGGACCAAAAAGAAAGAAATGCCAGAAAAGGAAAACAAATGCAACCCAACTCAAACAAGCCAAAACGGCATGTCAAACAAGGTGATCTCGAAGATCTCATACCGAGATCCAAGTCATCCCTCTCTCTCTCTCCTCTCAGATAGTGCAAACAAGGAGAAGAATTCCCCCCCCCCCCCCTTAAGGGAGGATCTCTGTAAGGCATCTCCCGCATCCCTAATACGAGTTCCTTTCGGAAACCGACATGGAGATATCGCGGGCAAAGAGATACAACAAATATACCCCAGTCAGGAAGACAACGGATAAGCCGCTCAAGGTCTCAAATCAAAACTGAGCTTCAACACTCAATGCCCATAATGCAAGACTCAGGCTACGTGCCTTCGCAATCAAAATTGACTAAGTTTAACAACAGTTGAATTGGAACTCAACTATGCGCCTTCGCCACTAAGTTCAACTACGGTTGAACCAGTATTCAGGCTATGCGCCTTCGCCACTAAGTTCAACTACGGCTAAACCAAGACTCAAGCTATGCGCCTTCGCCACTAAGTTCAACTACAGTTGAACCAAGACTCAGACTATGAGCCTTCGCCACTAAGTTCAACTACGATTGAACCAAGACTCAGGCCATGCGCCTTCGCCAGCAAGTTCAGCTACGATTGAACCAAGACTCAGGCTATGCGCCTTCACCTTCAAAATTGACTAAGTTCAACAATAGTTGAACCGGGACTCAGGCCATGCGCCTTCGCCAGCAAGTTCAACTACGGTTGAACCAATACTCGGGCTATCGCCTTCGCCACTAAGTTCAACAACGGTTGAACTAAGACTCAGTCTATGCTCCTTCGCCGCTAAGCTCAACGACAAGTTAAACTGGGACTCAGGCCATGTGCCTTCGCCAGCAAGTTCAACTACGGTCCAAGACTCTAGCCATGCACCTTCGCCAGCAAGTTCAACTACGATTGAACCAAGACTCAGGCTACGCACCTTCGACTCTAAGTTCAACTGCGGTTGAACCAAGACTCAGGCTATGCGCCTTCGCCACTAAGCTCAACGACAAGTTGAACTGGGACTCAGGCCATGCGCCTTCGTCAGCAAGTTCAACTACGGTTGAACCAAGACTCAGGTCATGCGCCTTCACCAACAAGTTCAACAATGGTTGAACCAAGACTCAGGCTATGCGCCTTCGCCTTTAAGTACAACTACGGTTGAAAGAAGAGTCAGGCCATGTGCTTCGCCAGCAAGTTCAACTACGGTTGAACCAAGAACTCAGGCTATGCACCTTCGCCTATAAGTTCAACTACGGTTGAAGCAAAACTCAGGCTATGCTCATTCGCCACTAAGCTCAACGACAAGTTGAATTGGGACTCAGGCCATGCGCCTTCGCCAGCAAGTTCAACTACGGTTGAACCAAGACTCAGGCTATGCACCTTCGCCACTAAGTTCAAATACAGTTGAACCAAGACTCAGGCTATGCGCTTTCGCCACTAAGCTCAATGACAAGTTGAACTGGGACTCAGGTCATGCACCTTCGCCAGCAAGTTCAACTACGGTTAAACCAAGACTCAGGCTATGCGCGTTTGCTACTAAGTTCAAATATGGTTGAACCAAGATTCAGGCTGTGCGCCTTCTCCACTAAGCTCAACGACCGCTGAACTGGGACTCAGGCTATGCGCCTTCGCCTTCAAAATTGACTAAGTTCAACAACAGTTGAACTAGAACTCAGGCTATGCGCCTTCGCCATCGAATCAAAGCTATACGCCTTCGCTGTTAAGTTCAACCACATTTGAACCAGGACTTGAATCAAGAGCCTTCATCATTGATAAATGCAAAATCCAACCTCCAACGAATCGAGGCGTAGGGTAGACACCCTCGCCGTTCAAGTAAGTACCCCCTACTCGAACTAAGATTGGGAACACATAAAGTCCGCCCCCAGTCAAACTCTGAGGCCGTATTTTCTATCATCATAGCCGATAGTTTGACCACGCATAAACTGGGACTAAGGCTAAGTGCCGCTATTGCCAAGCAACGACTCCGACCCGCTCACCCCGTGTCAAAGAGGAGGAGGAGTCAACAATTAAAAACTAACGCGCCTACCAGAGTCAAACTCGAAGGCAAATCACCCCACCGAGCGCGTGTAAAAAATGAATGAAGGGAAAAAAGAGGAGATACAAAACAGATACAAGGCAAATAACGGAGATGAGATCTCATTTATCCATGATATTAATTTCAGTTCATACCCACTAACACCCGGCCAAGGCCGATCAATACAAGGTTAAAGAAAAAAGAAAAACAAGAAACACCTAAACGCCAAACGGCGAACAAGACAGGAAAAACTGCCTAACATTTTTTTACTCAGCGCCACCCACGCCACCATCCGTACTGTTGTCGACCTCTAGCGTCGCCGCATCAAAACCACAGTTGGTATGGACCTCACAAGCCTTCTGACATGCTCCCTCGAAAGCAGCATCGGTCACGATACCGGCATCCCACAAATTCTTGTATACATCTTGTTGGGCCTCAGCAAAAACCCAAAGTTTGCGAGCCTGGCTGAAAGAAGTAGCCTGGTCCCGTAGGCGCTGATTCTCTTCTTCTAAGGTCGTGACCCGGTCCGCCAAAACTTGGGCATCCTGCTCAAATACACTGATCCGCTCCTGGAGACTTGCTTTTCTAAAGGACGCGGCAGCCTCTCCAGCGCCCGCTGGGTCTCGTGCACGCGGATAGCTACCTTTAATGCCCCAGCCCTCGACGAGGCATCCCTTTACTATCTCACATAAACACTCCTAATACATAATCCAACACTATTTATTCCAAGAACAATGTAGGAAAAAATAATTAATTCATTCTTGAAATTTGAAAAAATTACTTATTTTGGACTACAAGAAAAATATCAAAAGAACATTTATTTTGAACCGGAGGGAGTATGTAATTATAAATTTAACTAAATTATTACTAAATTTAGAAATGAATCATTATTTTTGGAATGGACCAAAAATAAAAAGTAAAATAATTTAGCTAAGTTTTTCTAGTATACCACTCAGGCTACAAACTCAGCTCACTCCAACTGAAAAAGAAAAAGAACAATAAACTAACATAACCTCCAGTCGTCACTCTCTCTCTGTGATCTCTCAGTCCCATGGCTTCTCCATTTCCTTCTTCACTCACTTAACCCATTTCTCTTCACTCCAAAATCATCTTTCTCCGTGCTTCTTCATTATATAGTTTTTTCTTCCATTCGGACAAATGCCCGACAGAGATGGAGCTCCAAATCCAAATCCGAATCCGAATCCAAACACTGACAAGCCGGAGAGACCTCCCTTGCTCAAGAAATCGAAAACCATCGCCGACAAAACACCTACCGCTGCCCACTTCCCGGGCCCACTTTTCCCCGCCGTTCGTCGTGTCTCTTCTACTACTCCGTCCTCCCCCCGCCTCTCCTCTGAATCTAATACATACTCCGCCCCTTTTACCTCCACATCAACTTCCGCATCCACGAGTGTTGATGCAAACTTCGGATTTGGTGATCGTGACTACGTTTATCCTTCTTTTCTGGGACCTCATACTGCTAGGAGTAGAGTCAACGTCAAGTCAACTTCCAAATCACAGAGGAATCAGCTGGAATTGTCGAAATTACCCGCTCGTAGCGAGTCTATGCCGTTGAATTTGACTAGTGAAGAGGGTGGAGCTAAGGCTGAGCCGAAGATGAAAACGAAGCCGAAGCCGAAGCTGAAAGCTGAGAGAAATTTGAATGCTTTGTCAATTCAAGTCTCGAATCCAGCTTCTTCTTCAGCTTTGTCATCAGAGTCTTCTACTTCAGCTGACTCCTCTAATACTCGAAGAGCTTCTGGTCATAACAGCTCCTGGTTCCTTTTTTTGGTTTGTGTTTTTAATGCTTTTCTCATTCTATTTCCTATTGACTTCTCGCATTTCTGTTCGATTCCCCAGTAAGCGGGAAAAATTATAACCAAAATAACTTGCAAAAATGTGAAATCTAATACTCCCTGCGTCCTAATTTACATATGCAGTTTGGGTATGAATTTGAAGGAAGAAAGAAAGACTTTTGAAACTCGTGAATTTGTGATAATCATTAAGGGTAAATTAAAAAGTTTAAATCTACAATTTTTCTAAATATAGAAATGCTGGGACAGAGTAAAAAGAAAAGTGCATCACATAAATTGAGATAGAGGGAGTAATATTAAGTAGTGGCATAGTAGTTCCTTGTTGTCCCATTCTATGTATCTTGTGTTTGACTGGATTAATTTGAAATGTTAGTTTGACTTATATGTAGTATTATGTAAATGATGTTGGAAAAACAATTAAAGTACTGGTCGAATTGTTAGTTTGGTAAAGATTGCCTCTAGTTTAAACCTTTAAAATACGAATAGTTTAGTGAATTTGAATTCTTGAAAAGTATGAAATCTGTTAGAATGGAATGATGTCAAACATTTGAGACATCTAAAATAGGAAAGACTTTTATAAATTGGATGGAGAGATAGCATAGTGGTGTAGTATGTTTTAATGTTTTGGTTAATGGGAATTTTTTGACCATTTAACCTTTTCTGGATATCAAACATTTCTGTTCTCTATGCGTTAGGTTTATGGTTCTTGTTTATAGTGTATTGACCAATTATTTCCCCTTATTGCAGCTTAAATTTGTTTGTACATTATCAATATCTCACACATTATATTTGCGGAATGAAGTCTCTAAGCTTCAGGTATGCTCCCTAGTTCCCACAAACACTGCTAAATTTGCGAAGTCTTTTCCTCCGGTGTTTATTCCAACTATAAACATAGTTTTCAATTACTGTTTGTTGGAAGAAGCATGAATACTACTTATCGCCAAAACTAAAGAAAAGAGTCACTACTTATTGGAAGAAACCCTCAATTTTTCTTAATTTCTTGCTTTCTTGTTGTCATTAAATAGTTAGTTCTCAGTACGAAAGTTGATGGTGAGGAATGATTTATTTGCAGGAGGAGAATGTTAGTCTTCGCAGAGTTTGTAGCCATGTTGATCTTGCCAGTGCTGGTATCACGGAGCTAGAAGAATTTAATTCACTAGTGTATTTTGGGAATGCTGACAGTAGAATAGTTGCTCTATACATGGTGGTTTTCATCCTCGTTACTCCATTTGTATTGTACAAATATCTTGACTCTCTTCCGAGAATAATTGATCTCTTAAAGAGGAAAACTACCAAAAAGGAGGAGGTTCCATTGAAGAAAAGGATTGCTTACATGGTGGATGTGTGTTTCTCAGTTTACCCTTATGCAAAGCTGCTTGCACTTCTCTTTGCCACTCTCTTTCTAATTAGTTATGGAGGATTGGCACTTTATGCCGTTGGTGATGGCAGCTTTACTGAAGCTCTTTGGCTTTCTTGGAGCTTCGTAGCAGACTCTGGAACCCATGCTGATATGGCTGGTGCAGGGCCAAGGATAGTTTCAGTTTTGATAACCTCAGGAGGCATGCTCATATTTGCTATGATGCTGGGGCTTGTTTCAGATGCTATTTCAGAAAAAGTGGATTCTTTACGGAAAGGAAAGAGTGAGGTGATTGAAAGTAATCACATTCTTATTCTTGGATGGAGTGATAAATTGGTAAGTCTATAGTATCTCGCTTAAAATGTTGTGACTTTTTTGTATTATTTGGCTTTTGCTCTAAGGTGCCTTTATTTGGGTAGGAAAAAGATAGAGATTGGATCTGGATTGATGTATATTGGATATGGGCAATCCGCAATCTATATCCATTCGAAATCCAATAGATTTATATGATCCATAAAAAAGTTTTGGTCCAAATCCATCTTTTTTACAGTCCATTCGATCAAAACATATTGGACGCTGATGAATCATTGTATTTTAATATATACAGTCACACACTCGCACACATTGTCACCTGTATGGCTGTGCAACAAGGTTGTATGATTGGACCCAAATCGTACATTGACTTGTAAATAATATAATCTAAGTTAGTGAGATTTTTTCTTCATAGATAATAGTTTGTTACAGAAATACATCTTACTTCTACTTATGCCATTTTCAGCTGTTAATTGAACTCTCTGTCTGGGTCTTTAGTGCTGAATTCTTTTCCTA
The DNA here is from genome assembly GCA_032618575.1 of Nicotiana noctiflora. Taxonomy (NCBI): domain Eukaryota; kingdom Viridiplantae; phylum Streptophyta; class Magnoliopsida; order Solanales; family Solanaceae; genus Nicotiana; species Nicotiana noctiflora. Next base: position 162,808 of record JASVEL010001157.1, read on the forward strand.
CATGACAAGTAAAATGAAAATCTTGAATAAAGGTGCTTTTGGCAAGGAAAATCAAGTAGGCTTGATATCGATTTGATTTACAAAATTACCCTACTTTATAAGAAGAGAGACTTGATATAGGTTTTCTTTTCTTTTAATAATAGAACGACGAAAGGAAAAAAGATAGCAAGCCTATGTTATACAAAGAAGTGTGACTTTTTAATTATCATTACCTTCTCAATCTGGTAGTGTGAAGATCTGCAAATCGTCGATAGTAGGCTTGCAGGTAAGATAGTACCATTGAATCTTGAGAGATCTTGCTGGAGAAGAGGAAAGATAAGGAATTATCTGCTTTAATCATGACTTTTGACACTGATTATGACACAGAGGTGTAAAGGTATTTTCTTATTACAGGGGTCACTTTTGAAGCAGCTAGCAATAGCAAACAAGAGCACTGGTGGTGGTGTTGTCGTTGTGCTTGCGGAAAGAGACAAAGAGGAGATGGAGATGGACATAGCAAAGTTAGAATTCGACTTCATGGGAACTTCAGTGATCTGCAGAAGTGGCAGTCCGTTAATACTTGCTGATTTGAAAAAGGTGTGAGAGCCTATCTTTTTTCTATTCCTTGTTGACCCTGATACTCCCTCTTATTTTTTTAGTGCATTTCCTTTACCGCATTATCCTAATTGCCTAATTTACTCTGTTAGGTAAAAGTAACTAGTGTCATATTCTTCTTTAATCCCCTTAACCATTCAATTCCTTCTTTATTATAATTATTTCTCTTTGTTTTTGTTCTTCTATGGCGCATGCAGGTCTCAGTCTCGAAAGCACGTGGAATCATTGTCTTAGCGTCTGATGAGAATGCTGATCAGGTGCTTTTCACAAATGAATCTTCAGGCTCTAAACAAACAGATAATTCAGACTAACTATTCCAGTTTTTCCTCCTTTTAGAGCAGATAATTCAGACTAACTATTCCAGTTTTTCTTCTTTTTAGAGTGATGCACGTGCTTTAAGGGTTGTACTTAGCCTAACTGGAGTAAGAGAGGGGTTGAGAGGTCATGTTGTTGTGGAGATGAGTGATCTCGACAATGAACCGTTAGTGAAGCTTGTTGGTGGTGAACTTATTGAAACAGTTGTTGCTCATGATGTGATTGGGAGGTTGATGATACAATGCGCTTTGCAGCCTGGCCTTGCTCAGGTCAGTTATATATAGTTCTCTTACATTATTTCTTCATTTGTCTTCACTTACTCACTTTGGCAGCTTTGTACCATTTATGTCATCATCTAGACATGCTGTAGTCCTTCTGGTTCTTCTTGTATGTATTGGCTAATGATACGCATTAGTGTTGCATTCAATGAGTGCACATCCAGACACACTTGTGCCTTAAATTTCCTGAAAAACTTGCATGGTTGGACCAGAAGAATTCTCTTCCTTTTTAGTTCTATGTTGATGAAAAAACAACAACAACGATGACACTTTCCAAACTACTTCGGGTCTGTTCCGCAAAACCTATTTTGCTTCATTTGTACCTGTTTCACTCCAGTAGAAGTTCAATATTATGAAATTCATATATTAACTTGTTTTATACTGGGCGTAACCTACCACGACCCTCCTTTATCTGAGCTTTGGACCGGCAATGTGTCCTCACATAGATTCTAAGCTTACAGAGGCGAAGTTGAGGTCCTTGTTAATCTTACCCCTATACATAGCCAGAAAATGTGAGGAGAAAATTTTCTAGATTGCTTTTGCTGTAAACATGTTGACAGTTACATGTGGTTATTAGAAAAATAATTCTGTTGCTATTTCAAACTATTCTGCCACTAATGCTCCTGAAATTTGATGCACGTCTTTTCGGGGCTAAAGATCTAGTATAATTCTTTCTTTGAGTGCTCTTTCGGGAACATGCCTTCCCAAGCTGCAAATGAATGATGATCTGATACTTGCATCTGCATACTACTAAGGTTAGTTAGTCTTATTACAGTTTAGTTGATACACCTTTGTTCAGGAGGAACAGAAAAATGGAAGACGATCACAGCCATTTACCAAATTGTTTTGGAAATCCATAATGATACCCTCATGACATACCCACATAATGTACAACTGATATGCACGAGAAAACGCATAAATTTCTCAATTTTAGCTTGATCCTGTTATTGGTAGCTGTTGGTCTCCGGGGACGAGTAATATGTATTTTTAATTCTCTTTGTTGTCCAATATGGCAGATTTGGGAAGACATTTTGGGCTTTGAAAATGCAGAATTTTACATTAAACGGTGGCCTCAACTGGATGGTGTACCCTTTGAAGATGTACTGGTATCATTTCCAGATGCAATTCCTTGTGGAGTTAAGGTTGCTGCTGATGGGGGGAAGATTATCATAAATCCTGATGATAGATATGTTCTAAAAGAAGATGATGAAGTCCTTGTCATAGCTGAAGATGATGATACCTATGCACCAGGTCCCTTGCCAGAGGTATTTTTCTTCTTTAAAATTGATGGTTATCTGGCATTCCTGTGGAATTTTGTGATTAGATTTATTGACTGTTCCCTTTCGATGAATACCTTTTAATATTTTCTTTCGGTCAATATCACAAACCTTCTTACACCTTTCTGATCCACCTCCATATTTCCCTTTAGTACCGGAAAAAGTTAAGTACATTTTCGGTTTTACTTTGAGATGCAAGTATTTCTGCTGATTTGCTATTGCATCTTGTTCTCCTTTCTTCATGCTTCTTCACAGCTAATGTGGAGCTCCACGTCCTGTTATTGTTTGCTTAAATTTTATGAATTAAGCATGTGATGTTGTTTACTCTTGGTTGAGCCAGTAATGCTACTTATGATCTCTTGTTTATGCATTTAAAATGTCATGGATATATTGGGAATTATGAGAGAAGAAACTGTATGGAAAACTTGATGACAATGAAGTGCAAGATACACTTATTTATAGGTGTGAGATACATTGCACATGTTATACTTAACTGATGGTCCTAGAATGCTGCATCTATACATATTTCACCAAGTTTCTAACAATTCCATGCGAGTTAATAGCCCGTTTGGCCAAGCTGTAAAAATCAGCTTATTTTGAAAAGTGTTTTTTCTTAAAAGTGTTTTTCTCAAAAGTACTTTTTATGAGAAGCAGTTTGTGTTTGGCTAATTAATTTGAGAAGCACTTTTGAGCAGCAATTAGTGTTTGACCAAGCTTTTAAAAACTGCTTCTAAGTTTTTTTTTTTCTCAAAAGTGCTTTTAAAAAATGTACTTTTGGAGAGAAGCTACTATTTTCTGCTTTTCCAAAACTGCTTCTCCTCAAAAGCACTTTTTTTTCTTCCAAAAGCTTGGACAAACACTTCAATTTTGAAAAAAAGAAAAGTACTTTGTTTTGAAAAAAATTGCTTCTAGGATTGGAGAAGCTTGGCCAAACAAGCTATAAGTTTCTAATACTTCCATGTAAGGTGGTGTACACGTCTTATGTTCCTAATTTATTACATATGTAATAGGTCCCTGGAATGGTGAGGGATGTGATGGATATGTGAGCACAGTCGTCATTTGGCTTTACAAACTTAGTTACTCTTCTTTTAGGAGAAGGAGAAGGAGAAGGGAGGACGTGAGAATGGAGAAGGTTGATTATTCAATTAAGCTTGATAGGGAATTTATAGCAATTACAATGTACACGTATTTAGTCAGCATATAAATACAAAATAAAAACCCTAGTCAAATCCCTAAATCAATAGTCAAATCATGCCGATTTAATACGAAACATCAAATATCTTTACACTCTCGTGTGCATATCATAAGCTCCAAGCTTGTTCCAAATGTATTCAGTCTAGGGCCCTCTAAAGGATTAGTATGAACATCTGCCAACTGATCATTCAAGCCAACAAAGCTGGTGGCTATGCATCCAAACTCGATCTTCTGTCTAATGAAATGATAGGCCTCTTCTATATGTTTTGTCCTCGATGAAAAAAAGGATTTGAGTCAATGAGAAGAGCATCTTGATCGTAGCACATTAGCTTCATATGCTTGACTTCTACACACCTTAACTCTTGGAGAAGTTGTTTTAACCAGATAAGCTCACATGTAGCAAGAGCCATAGCTTGAAATTCCACTTCTGAACTAGACTTGCTTTTTTACTTCTCCAAGAGATTGGGTTTCCTTTAACTCTTGGAGAAGTTGTTTTAACCAGATAAGCTCACATGTAGCAAGAGCCATAGCTTGAAATTCCACTTCTGCACTAGACTTGCTTTTTTACTTCTCCAAGAGATTGGGTTTCCTTTAAACATGATACAATATCCAAGAGATTGGGTCAAGGGTTTTAAGCACATGTTTCGAAAATTTCCCAAATAACACCAAAACTCTGGTAATTTTATAAAAAGGGAAAGATGGAAAAGAGTTTCTTTTTTTAAAATGATATAGTTCGTTTGGTTCGAACTACGCAAGTTTGATTCTCACCGGACATGGGATACGTAGGCAACCCATATCGGGCTCAACTAATACTACTTTTTCAAAAAATGAAAAAAAGATGTGTTAAAATTAGGAGAATTGTCCTTAGTCAAGGATTAGGAAATTTTGCGAAAACAGCCAAACGCTCTGAAAGGGGCGCCGAAGGACTGGTTTCGCAAAAACAGTACCTAGTCGTCACAGTGGTATCCTGTTACACAGCCTTCAAATCTTCTTTAAGTGCTGAAAGGCCGTGTTGACGAGATTCGCTTTTTATAAATGAAAAATAAAAATAATTTTTTTTTCAGGATTAGAAAATCTTAAGTTTTATTTTTATCTTTTCTAGGATCAGCATGGCTCCATCGCAAAGAATCGGTCAAAAAAGGGCAAGAGACGAGATGTCTCCCATGTTTATGATTCAAGATAAAACCCCGGGCCGTCTCTGTGATTAGTGGGCTAGTTTTTCTGCTTCGGAAAGAAATCAAGTCTACAAACAGCTCAAGTTTCTTTCGGATATTATGAGAATAAAATCAGACAAAGATCTGATCTGGGCTTTGATAAGCTTTCTGGGACTCCGCAAATAATGTTTTCAGATTCCGAGACTGCGAAATGACACCCACTTTAGAAGAGATAGGTGGACTCACAGGAATCGAGAAGGATCTTTACAAAAAAAAACCCGCCGCTCTTAGAAAAATGGGTGTAAATAATTTTCTGAAGAAATTAAGTCTCCGTCGAGTTCCAATGGGTTGCTTGAACGAAGGATGGGTTCCGTTGGAGTATCTCTACGACAGGTTTGGTGACAAGAAAGGATTCGAGAAGTTCTCAAACACAGAATTTGTCAGCCAATTAAATTATGACGCCCGGGGAGATTTGAGAATCTACGCCTTCATAATTGCTTTTCTGGGTACCATGGTTTTTCCCGAACGTGATGAACGTAATCCGTTTATCAGCAGTGGTCTCATACTTGCTAAGTAGAGAAGAACACACTATTCTTCCTATGATCTTGGGAGACATTTTTTGGGCATTAACTCAGTGTCAAGAGGGCAAAGATTATTTCGAAGGTTGTAACATCTTATTGCAAATGTGGTTCATAGACCATCTCTATCATCACCCAATCGTGATAAACTTCAACGTGGATTGGCTGAATTACACTCGTTGTCATACAAGCAGGGCCACCCGTTGTAATCTTCCGAACGATTTAAAGGCCTGGCAGGAATTGCTCAACTCCTTGAAAGCAAACCAGCTCACTTGGAACTATTATTGGTTCCCTTCTGCTAAAGTCATGTACATGTCGACGTATCACCCATTCTACATACTAATGGGTTTCAGGGGTTTCCAACCATACCCCCCGCTACGCGTCATGCTCCAGTTGGGGAGAGAACAGAAAAGGCCCCCGATCGAAGATATGCGATCATTCATGTGGGAATTCACGACGGAGGAGCTCCCGAGAGAATCTTATGCACAGAAGGTGTGGTTCGGTAGTCGACTCTCTGACATCGACGAAATGGTTGCCGACCGGGAATGAGGAAAAGTAAGCCTCGCATACCTTGAGTGGTTCCACAACCAGTCAATGCCCGAACAAAGGGCAGAAAGGTCGGTAAAATACGTCGTCAATTGGGAAAAGAAAATAGAATCCAGAGTTAGAGAGGCTAGAGGCGAAACAGCGCAAGAGTTCCAATCTTGCATCAATACCTTGAAGGAAGACAAAGGGATTCTGGAAGCCACCATGGACATACAGGTCGGACTGATGAAATACTCATAAACAACTTAGAAAGGAAGCACTTGAGTACCGAGAGGACTTGGAAAAAGTAGAAGCTGCTCTAATTGCAATTCAGACAGATGGAGAAGAGCGGCCCACCAAAGAGCACTTCATCTGCAACGAATAGAGAGAGATTACGGGGAGATCATCACTAGCTTGAGGGAAGCAAATGCCACTCTTAGGGAGCGAGTTTTCAGACAAGCCCGAGACGCCAAAGCAGATAGGGACCGCTGCTACGACTTAATGGCGCGGATGGAAAGGCAAGTAGATAGGCTCTTGGACGAAGTCACCGGTATCGCTCAGATATTGGGGACAAAAAATCGACATATAGAGCAGCTGCTTAGAGAAAAGGATAGAATCAGGGCTAAGATCGAAGAAATTGGGCATTACATCACTATAAGATGCTTAACATGCGAGCAAATGCCCCGGACTGCCCTTTTTTCTTCAGTTATGGAATATGTCCACCAAGTCATGGCAGAATTGAGAAGTCTACAAAGGGATCTCACACCAAAATCCGCAACAAGGCCAAACAACACCCCACGAACACAGAAGTTTAAAGCGTTGGAGCATGCTTAGTAGAGTCTGTATTTTTATTTAAGAGTTTGTTTGTCCTTTTGTAGTCTTGTATTTCCCTTTTGTTTTTTCATTTTTCGCAAGTGTTTCAGCTTTGAAAGTGGAATTTTGTGATCATAATTACAAGACTACAAAAGGACAAACAAACTCTTAAATAAAAATACAGACTCTACTAAGCATGCTCCAACGCTTTAAACTTCTGTGTTCGTGGGGCGTTGTTTGGCCTTGTTGCGGATTTTGGTGTGAGATCCCTTTGTAGACTTATCAATTCTGCCATGACTTGTTGGACATATTCCATAACCGAAGAGAAAAGGGTAGTCCAGGGCATTTGCTCGCATGTTAAGCATCTTATAGTGATGTATTGCCCAATTTCTTCGATCTTAGCCCTGATTCTATCCTTTTCTCTAAGCAACTGCTCTATATGTCGATTTTTTGTCCCCAATATCTGAGCGTTACCGGTGACTTGGTCCGAGAGCCTATCTACTTGCCTTTCCATCCGCGCCATTAAGTCGTAGCATCGGTCCCTATTTGTTTTGGCATCTCGGGCTTGTCTGAAAACTCGCTCCCTAAGAGTGGCATTTGCTTCCCTCAAGCTAGTGATGATCTCCCCGTAATCTCTCTCTATTCGTTGCAGATGAAGTGCTCTTTGGTGGGCCGCTCTTCTCCATCTGGTCCGAATTGCAATTAGAGCAGCTTCTGCTTTTTTCCAAGTCCTCTCGGTACTCAAGGGCTTTCCTTTCTAAGTCGTTCATGAGTATTTCATCAGTCCGACTCCTCCTTGATCTTTCTGCAGTTGATTGCATCTCCTGGATTTAGGCTTGGTGTGCTTGCCTTTCTTGCGCCCAGTCAGCCCTTTCTTGATCGAAGTCAGCCTGCTGTATGTCCATGGCGGCTTCCAGAATCCTTTTATCTTCCTTCAAGGTGTTGATGCAAGATTGGAACTCTTGCGCTGTTTCACCTCTAGCCTCCCCGACTCTAGATTCTATTTCCTTTTCCCAATCGACGGCGTATTTTATCGACCTTTCTGCCCTTTGTTCGGGCATTGACTGGTTGTGGAACCACTCAAGGTATGCGAGGCTTACTTTTCCTCGTTCCCGGTCGGAAACCATTTCGTCGATGTCAGAGAGTTGACTACCGAACCACACCTTCTGTGCATGAATTCTCTCGGGAGCTCCTCCGTCGTGAATTCCCACATGAATAATCGCATATCTTCGATCGGGGGGCTTTTCTGTTCTCTCCCCAACTGACGCGTAGCGGGGCGTATGGTTGGAAACCCTTGAAACCCATTAGTATGTAGAATGGGCTATACGTCGACATGTGCATGACTTTAGCAGAAGGGAACCAATAATAGTTCCAAGGGAGCTGGTATGCTTTCAAGGAGTTGAGCAATTCCTGCCAGGCCCTTAAATCGTTCGGAAGATTACAACGGGTGGCCCTGCTTGTATGACGAGTGTAATTCAGCCAATCCACGTTGAAGTTTATCACGATTGGGTGATGATAGAGATGCTCTATGAACCACATTTGCAACAAGATGTTACAACCTTCGAAATAATCCTTGCCCTCTTGACATTGAGTTAATGCCCGAAAAATGTCTCCCAAGATCATAGGAAGAATAGTGTGTTCTTCGCTACTTAGCAAGTATGAGACCACTTGTGATAAACGGATTCTGATACGTTCATCACGTTCGGGAAAAACCATGGTCCCCAGAAAAGCAATTATGAAGGGGTAGATTCTCAAATCTCCCCGAGCGTCATAATTTAATTGGCTGACAAATTCTGTGTTTGAGAACTTCTCGAATCCTTTCTTATCACCAAACCTGTCATAGAGATACTCCAACGGAACCCATCCTTCATTCAAGCAACCCATTGGAACTCAACGGAGACTTAATTTCTTCAGGAAATTATTTACACCCATTTTTCTAGAAGCGGTGGGTTTCTTTTTGTAAAGACCCTTCCCGAATCCTGTGAGTCCACATATCTCTTCTAAAGTGGGTGTCATTTCGCAGTCTCGGAATCTAAAAACATTATTTGCGGAGTCCCAAAAACTCACCAAAGCCCTGATCAGATCTTTGTCCGGTTTTATTCTCATAATATCCGGAAGAAACTTGAGGTGTTTGTAGACTTGATTTCTTTCCCAAGCAGAAAAACTAGCCCACCAATCACAGAGACGGCCCGGGATTTTATCTTGAATCATAAACATGGGAGGCATCTCGTCTCTTGCCCTTTTTTGACCTATTCTTTGCGATGGAGCCATGCTGATCCTAGAAAAGATAAAAATAAAACTTAAGATTATCTAATCCTGAAATTTTTATTTTTTTTATTTTTCATTTATAAAAAACGAATCTCGTCAACACGGCCTTTCAGCACTTAAAGAAGATTTGAAGACTGTGTAACAGGATATCGATGTGACGACTAGGTACTGTTTTCGAGAAACCAGTCCTTCGGCGCCCCCTTCAGGGCGTTTGGCTGTTTTCGCAAAATTTCCTAACCCTTGACTAAGGACAATTCTCCTAATTTTAACACATTTTTCTTTTCATTTTTTGAAAAAGCAGTATTAGTTGAGCCCGATATGGGTTGCCTACGTATCCCAAGTCCGGTGAGAATCAAACTTGCGTAGTTCGAACCAAACGAACTATATCATTTTAAAAACAAACTATTTTCCATCTTTCCCTTTTCATAAAGAAATACCCGAATTTTGGTGTCATTTGGGAATTTTCGAAACATGTGTTCTAAAACCCTTGACCCTATTCCCTGGTATTTTCCTTTTCTTGAAAACCACTCCTTCCTTCTTTTTTCTAATAATAAACCGGTCAGCATGTAGGTTCGAAACAAATAAATGCACAAACAAGATGCATCAAGTTGGTCTTTTGCTATCAGGTACACCTGTCCTAGACAGACCCAACCCCGGTGTTGAGCCTCCTAAGTCGAATATGCAAACCCGTTGGAAAAAGTGTCTAGACTGGCTTTACTCGAGCGGACAACTCGAGCCGAGGAGTGTCAGTGCACCGGTAGCATGGCTTTCCGGCTTAATTGACAGTACTCCCCGCCTAAACATGTGTGACTAAAATCCTTCACCGGGTGCCAAGCACCACAGCTATCTTGAGAAAGACGGGTTATGTCCAGCAAATGCCCGATATTATATTTCAAAGAGACTCAGAGGAGAAAGTGGGTATCGGCACAATTTATATACAATTCACAAAATATCACAGCGGTAAAAGCAACATTTAGCACATTAAAACAAACATATAATAAAATGAGATAATAAATAAGCCAAATACAATAATTATTCAAAGCTCGAATTCTTAAACCCTGAACTAGTGGTTCTGGGTTTGTGTCCCCAGCAGAGTCACCAGAGCTGTCACACCTCCTTTTGGCGCGCCCTACCCCGAAGGGTAAAAACGGGCAAGGGATTTTTTCCAATTTAAGTGACAATATTCGAAACGTGATTATTTATTCATTTCAGAGTCGCCACTTGGAATAAATTAAGGTGTCCTAACTCACCGATTTATTTAAATCCCGAATCGAGGAAATTTCGACTTTCCAAATGAAGTCTGCGAACCAGAAATTCTAAGTAAAGAATTCTGTTGACCCGAGGGAAGGTGTTAGGCACCTCCGGATCCCGTGGTTCTAGCACGGTCGCTTCAACTATTATAAATGGCTAAAAATATTTGATTTTTAACATGTTATAAATTACGTGCTCTGATTAAACTTTAAACTGCTTTATTATTTCGAAACTGTACATTTAACTTTTAAGCAAAGCAAGCCTAGTCGCAACATAGACTCGGGCCCCTGACGAATATGCAATCAAACTTGAGCCTGGGTCATTTATTTTGACCCGGGAGTCTACGATGCTTGAAGTGGGCCGTTGAAAACCCAACAGCATTTCAATTCTCACAAAACAAATATCATTGAAGTTATTTCAAATTGTGCTATCTAGAGAGTTAATGGGCGACTTGATTAATCATGATTTATTCTAGTCATGTCTTTTACACGAGCCATGGTTAAACTACGTCTTCGGACTAATATCAACTCAAATCAAATTGATTCCAGCGACTCGATATCATTTATACAAATAGGAATGTTGATTCACTGCCGAATTACTTCCTACTCAAATACATATGGCCACGATCAAGGAAGTAACTATAGCATCATCGTGAAACTTATTTTAAAGAATGCATTGTTAAAATTAAATTACTCACAATAGTCAAGTATCAACAACTAATATATGCCAAGTTATGGAATTAGTTTTCAACTTGAGGTGTATTCGAATTTTATACATTTAAAACTAATAGCGAATTGATCCAAATGTACTCCCATCATTCCAATTATCAATACAATATCTATTTTAGAGCAGCCCTGATTTGATTTGCAGCATAAACAGGATTATTCAAATAACAGTCCCACAGTAGAGCTCAAATTTCGATCTTATTTCATTGTCAATAGGAAAAATGCAATCTCAAAAACATGTACCTGGATTTCAACAACAGAAATGAAGAAGGAGATCAGTAGCAGTAGTGCAACAACACAAGCAACAACAACAAATAACAGCAGTAACACCCAAATTCCAGCAAAAGATCGAAGAACCAATGACTAAGAATAGCAGGAGGTTCCAGGAATGGGTTAGACCAAATAGGGAGTTTAAAACAACCAAACAACAATCTTCAGAAAAACCAAACAGCAGCAATAGGCCAAATCCAAACAAACCAAAAAGAACCTTTAGTTAAATTGAAATGCTTAAGCGTGGGAATAGCAACAAGGACAGGCTCGAATTGCTTCTGATTTCAAGCAATGAAACGGTGTTATATGGGGGAAGATTGCTTAAGACTAACTTTGAAATCTCTAACCAACCCTTTCAAAAGTTCTCCCAAATGATAGCTAGAAGAAAACTTAAAAAGAAAACTGATGGCTAAAAGAAGTTCAAAGCTGATGGTTCCAGCAATGTTTTCAGAGTGTGTATTAGCCTTTTTAATCTCTCAAAAAATCTGTTCTGTGTGTGTACAAAGAGATGTCTAATATGTGTGTCTTTTGTTATGAGAATTCCCCTCCTTTTATAGCTTTAAATCCAAACCTGCAGCCCCCTTTTTTAATTGTTTAAGTTCTGTCCAGCCCACTCAACATTGCTTTAAGCATGGTTTTTCATTTAAAAACTTTAAAGTTCAATAACTAAATGGAATACCTAGCTGCCCTGCAGATTCCACCAACTCATTTTCATGTGCAGTGCACATTTTCAATATTAAAATAAAGATGATTCTGTTTTCCACTACCTAATGCTTAAACAGGCTGTGATTTACACTAATGGACAACCCCTTTAATTAGTTTATTCATTAACTTTAAGTGTGTATTGAGTACCATTCAGCAGCCCACTTAATCGAACCTTGGATTTCTATCAAAACAGCTATAACCAATTCGTCTTCCTAATTCAAAAACATAAAAAAAAAATTCAAGCTTCAAATCACAGTGGTTCAATGATGGAATCAATCAGTATTTATACACCATTGTTCTACTGTTCTAAACAGGACTTCATAACTAATCGACCATGTTCGTTAAATCGACGAAACAGTTATTGATTCACAGTACTTAGGCCAAAAATAAAAATACGAAACTAATTATTCGACGACGCTAATCGAAGCGAATTCGTATCCTATAACGACACATTTAAAACAACAAACAGAAACGAACATCGACCAAATAAAGGTCTTGAGGATGAGAAAGGAAAGAGGAATTAACGACAAATGAAAAAAAAATGAAACACCATGACACAACTCAATTAACCATTAAGTACAAAAAAATGAATAAAAACAGAAGAAGGAAACGAAGTACCTCGAGAAAAATCAGAGGCAGAGCAGACTTGGACCGATCTTGGTCTTGAACCTTTTGAGGCCAAACGGGATGTAATCGAGTGTTCTCGAGTGAGAACAACTCGACTAAAACCCTTTGGAACCTCAAAAATCTCCAAACAGGCTCCAAAATTCTCCTAGGGTTCTTGAGGCTCGGATTTGGGGTTCGAATGGCTAGGGCTCGATTCGAGTCAAATTAATGGTGGTTTGGTGATTGGGGAGGTCAGGTGAGGGCTGTGTGTGAGTTTGGGATCAAGTGGAGGCGGCGCCGCCACTAGGAAGCAGTGGCGGCTACTAGGGTTCATGGCTAAGATTCGCTATTCGAACCGTTCTAGGGACGTTTGAAAGAAACGGGGAGTGGATCGAAGGTAGGGAGGCTATGGAGATTACTCCGTGTGAATTTGGAGTGATTTGGCGACTGACCGCCGCCGTGGGCGATTTCCGGCGGGATAGGGCGGCGAAAGCAAAGCTCTTTCTCTGAAGAGACAGGATCTAATTTGGTTTGGGGGTGGGGGGAGTAGGGTAAATGTGTTTGGTATATCAAAATGGATGTTTTAATCTAAACCGTTGGATTATTACATCCAACGGCTAAGATCAGTTGAACTGGTCTGGAACGGGGTCGTTTAGGGGGGTAACGGCGTCGTTTGGTTTAGTTATGGGTTGGGTCGGTGGTAGATCGGCATGGGTTGGGTGAGACGGGTTTGAGGTTGGGTTTTGGACTGGAGGAGAGGTACAATTTGGGCCTGGACTTGGTAATGTCTTGGACGGCCCAGTCCAATTTTCTCTTTATTTCCAATTCTTTTTTCTTCTCTTTTTAATTCCTAATTTATTAAAAACAAAATTCTAAATTACACTACAAAATCAAATTAACTTATAAAAATTCTAATTAAGTTCTACTAACAATTAACACACACAATTAAATATCAATTAATATATAAATCACACAACTAGGCGTTTAAATGCTAAAAAATAAAATAAAATAAAAAAGATGCATTATTTTTGTGACTTTATTTTTTTTGGAAAACAAACTTAATTAATCCTAATAAAACCTAAATGCACAAAATGTAACGTATTTTTCTTTTTTTGTGTTTTATATTAATTTACAAATAACACGCACAGACAAAAATGCAAATAATAATTAAGAAATCACACAAAATTCACAAAAAAAATCACACACAACACAAAACTATTTTATTTTGAATTTTTGGGAGTAATTCTCTTGTAGGGCAAAAATCACGTGCTCATACCAACAATGTCTAATTGACTCTCGTTTTATTGTGAGGAATTGTTCCTCAAGAATTTCTAATTGACTCTTGTCTTCATATACCAATCATTGTCCTAGAGCTCCTTTGATGTATATGAGGATATGAATTACTGCATCTCAATAACCTTTACACAGGGCACATGTACTACACATGAAATATATGGTCGTGTAATTGTGAGGTAATTCAGTTCACCGACCAATCTTCGGTATCTGCCAGGATCTTCCAAGAGCTTCCTTTGACCAGAAACAAGTTTGACATTCACTATATTCTGGATTTTGTTTAGAGTTCTAGCTATGTTACTTGGACTCAGGTATGGGTATCTGATACGGGTGGATCTAGAGGTCAGATTCTTCATCACATAAATTTAGGATTGGGAGGTATGGATCCAACTACGGATATGGGTGCTGGTATACAACCAATAAATGTTTACTTCGACATATAAAGTATATACTTTGATAAAAATAAGTATATATTTCGATTAATTAAAATTATTGAACTCAAATTAATAAAATTTAATTCTTTATAAACACCTAATACTTTATTTATAAGATATCTCGTGTAATAGCAAAAGAATTCTCATATTTTGTATGTATGCGCGCGCGTGTGTATATGTATATACGATATAAACCCAAAAAATAAACCAAATACCCAATCAATCTATACTTCTTGATCATAGATGTAGTCAAAGCACCCAGGATAAGTTGACCAAATCCGATGTGGATCCCACACCCACATCCATGTCGTGTTGACACGGGTGCAGGACTCTTGAAGAGTCCCTGCAACATAGGTTTCTAGCATGAGTCTGTTGACAACAAAGCTTAAAGTTTTTTGTTTTAGTGACGTTAATTGGTTCATTTACCATAGTTTGGCGGTTCTGGTAATGCATGATAACCGTAAGATATTGCAAAAATGAAGATGAAATACACCACTGTTACTGCATAAATATGTGCGTGATATTTGGCACACCCTCTCAATATTCTTGGAGATTATATTTGCTAAGCCTGTTCTCATGTTGGTGGTCCCTGTAAGCTAAAATAGGATAAAGGAGTTATTTCTGGCAGAAGTTTTGCAAGGATCAAATATAGGAACTTGTTTACTACCTAAGAATTTTTACTAGTGTTGGCTATCCTTGCTTTCAAAATCAATTGAGTGCTGTATTCTAGTTCCTTTTCTGAACTTAAGGTACTTATCTTGCGTGACCAAGAGATAGCGGTATAGCATTAGTTCTATTTGTCACTCTGTTAGGCACTATAATTCATGGTTCTTTAAATAAGAAAACAAAGACAAGAATGCGTATCACTATTACTTGTATATTTGTATTTCGTGGATCTATTGGTTGCTCTCTTCCATAGTTCACTATTTGTGATCCTTATTTGGTGATATTTTAACTAATGCATGGTTGGCACTGGCTCAGTTTTTGTATTTGCTTATATAGTGACTTGCTTTTTGCAGGTAAATAAAGGCCTATTCCCCAGGATAGCTGATCCTCCAAAATATCCAGAAAGAATCTTATTCTGTGGTTGGAGACGTGATATTGACGATATGATTATGGTACAGTTTACATACCTACATCTTGATCGCCTATTTCTCCTGCTCAATCTCTCTGTGTTTGTGTGTGTGTGTCTGTGTCTGGGGGGGGGGGGCTTGGTCCCCTCCCTTTTTCATTATAAATATGTAGAAAGCAATAAGGAAGAAGCTGCTCCACAGTAAGCAGGAATTTACGTCAAGCAACATGTTCTTCCATAACCACATAGTGGGGAAAAAGGTTGTCTAAGAGTATACAATCCTTTATTGATCTGATTGACATTGATTCCAAACGTGACCTATATCTTGGAATAAGTCCAAGCACGCTGCACTATTACAGGATTTTAATAGGTTCTCAAGGTTTACCAGTTCTTAATTGACGGGTTTTTTTTTTTTTTGTGGGGTGGGGTGGGTGGGGGGGGGGACTTCATTCCCTGGAATCATGGTGTAACACCTTTATGAGTCTTTTTCTTCACATATTAGTTATGTTGGAATTATAATGCAGTGATTAGTAATGAAAAGATTGTCATGCAATGATTAATAATTAAGAAATTGTTATACATGAATTACTTTTAAAGGACATTTTTGTCGTTACATACTTTAGTTAGTGCATTGTTAATACACGTATTCTTATTCCACATTCTATCACCCAAAAATAATGCTTCCTCCCTTCTATTTTATGTGATGATATTTGACTAGGCACAGAGTTTGTTAGATAGTTATGCGTAAATAATCCTAGTCCCATATGTAGTAGGAGTAGAGTATGTCCTAGTCCCGTATGTAGTAGGAGTAGAATATGTTCTAGTCCCATATGTAGTAGGAGTAGAATATGTACTATGTATAGTGCTCATTGTATCATTGTTAATAATAGATTTTTCTCCTCTGCATTCTCACATAGTATCAAAGCTTCAGTGAGAAAATTATCATTGTGCGTCATTCCAGTGACATCCTAGAAGAAAGTTCTCATCGCCGTGATATTTTCTGGCAACTTCGTCTTGTTCCAAGGGTTCATCACCGCTACAGTGGTATTGTGCATATACCAGTACCACCATCAGATCTAAAACCCTTGTGCGACCCCCAGAAATTCCAATCCCATCGGAACAGAAAAGTCATTCACTGTGCGTCCTTCCGATTGATGACTCAAGATTGATTTGCGTTATCTCCTCATCGGTAACTGTTGTGCGAAAACCAACACGACCAACTTGTTCGGAAAAGTTACGCGACAAAACCCCAGTCAATTACTCTGGCAGAAAGTCCCTCAGGCGCCTCCACGCGCCCCTAGAACTAGGGTTCCGGCGAGCTATAGTAACTTTTCCGACGCATGTAAGCCATTCTAGCCACTTTTTGTTATAAAATTTTTAGGACAACTTTTATTTTTTCCGGCGTGAACAATGCACTTTTTTCAGCGTGAACAGTGATTTCACGACGTGAACAATATTTTTCAAAAAAAGTTTATATTTTCTGGTGGTGTTTTAAAACCTATTTTGTAGTTTGGAATTTGGCTTAGTCTCACTATTTTTAGATTTTTCCGTCGACCTTTCACTATTTATTAGCATCCACCTGGTTCCGTTGCTCAGGCAGAGTCTAGTGGTCTTGTATGTCGAATGATCAGCTTGAAGATATTTTAACCAAGTACCTCGCTAATCCTCGTATTAGTTACATATGCAACAAGCTCAGTACATATGATTTGTATGCACCAGCTTGAAGGGGAGTGTTAGATAGTTATGTGTAAATAGTCCTAGTGGCCTAGTATGTTGAATGATCAACTTGAAGATATTTTCACCAAGTACCTCATTAGTCCTCGTATTAGTTATATATGCAACAAGCTCAGTAGTCAGTACATATGATTTGTATGCACCAGCTTGAGGGGAGTGTTAGATAGTTATGTGTAAATAGTCCTAGTCTCATATGTAGTAGGGAGTACAGTATGTCCTAGTCCCATATGTAGTAGGAGTAGGATATGTCCTAGTCCCATATATAGTAGGAATAGAATATGTATTATATATAAGGATCATTATACATTGTTAATAATAGATTTTTCTCCCGTGCATTCTCACGGAGTTTATGAAAGAAAGAAAAACTTTTGAAACTTGTAGTCTAAAACAAGCCATGGACATTTGTGTGGCTATAAATCATCTTATTAAGGGTAAGATGAGAAGTTTAAACTTAAAATATTTCTCAATATAGAATGTACTCACTCTTTTTGGGATGGACTAAAAAGCAAAAACGTCACATAAATTGGGACAAAAGTAGTATATAGATTGTCACATAAATCAATGTGGGTATCCGTCTCAAAAAATGCTTCAATGTGGGTATTATTTAATACCGCCAATCAAACACTACATATTTATTTGTATACGCGATGTACTATCTTACAAGAGACTTTATGTTGGGATTAATTATTCCAATACCATCAATAAATCGACCTCTTAGTACATGTAAACTTCTGTAAGTTTTCGTTTTAGATTGACTCAGTTTGATCCCACTGTTTGATCCCAACTTAGTAAGCTAATCAATGATATTAGAATGTCCTACATGGGTTGTGGGAACGGGTTGAGTGAGGCCTGATGTCCATTTCTTAAACATGGTACCAGATCCATACCCACTGTTCCCACTGTTATTCTTGATTTTGCCAATGTTTGGTCCCCATGTTATATTTTTCATGTTCCAGATGTTCAGACTTGGGTGTCGGTGGTGTTAAAGTGTCCACGTTAGTTGAGGAAATGATTTGTCTCCTTATATGATTTTGGGCAATCCTCACACCTCATGAGCTTGCTTTTGTAGTTAAGTTAAGCCCAGGATCAATTTTCTTAATAGATGGATTAAATGCTCCTTTGTTTTCAGATTGGACGTTATGGCTTGATGTAGTGTCATCTGCCCTCTCAAAATAGAGCCCCTTTTTTTTTTCTTTTTTTTTTTCTGTGACACTCAGAAATAATTGTACCATAAAATCAAACTTTCATTTGCAGTTTTAATGTGGTACATTTCAGTTTTGGCCCTACTATTCTTTCCAGTTGATGTGGAGAAATGCTGCTATACAAGCCCTTGGATATCATCTAGGTTACTCTTTGTTTTTAGGTGCTTGATAATTGCCAGTCCAAATTGCTATTGAACTCTCTAGTTATTCCCTTTTCTTGTCAAGCATCTCTTTTATCTGGTATACTTTACACAATAGTTTGAGAAAACTGATATTCCTTTGGCTGAACATAGTTTTTTTTTAATTTAAATTTCGAGTTAACTTTTAATGCCATCTTCTTTAAAAAATCTAAGCATTGGAACTTTTATGTTCGAAGCTTTTTTAAGAATCAAATACATTGTTCCAATCCTAAACAGTGAGATAGATACTATTCATGAGTTTTACAGGCTCCTGCACATTTTGTTTGTTAGGTGCTAGAGGCATTATTGGCTCCAGGGTCTGAATTATGGATGCTTAATGAAGTTGCCGAGAAAGATAGAGAAAGGAAGTTGACTGAGGGGGGCCTTGATATCTCAGGACTGGAGAACATAAAACTTGTCCATCATGTGGGAAATGCAGTGATTAGACGTCATTTGGAGGGCCTTCCTTTGGAGACATTTGATTCGGTAAGTTCAAGTTGTGCTCATACTTTGAGATCTTTGATTATGTCCTAAAAGAAAACCGCAAAAATATTAAAAGAAGGTCTTTCTCAATTAAAGTTGGAAGAAAACATGATCATATTTGGTTGCATGAAAGATGTGTACTTATTTTAAATTTTCCTGGCCAATTAATATTCTGGATTTGATATAGCCTAGTGCTAGATTGTTGGTGAGTCTTTTTAGTAATTTTACACACTTCCCAATTCAGGCAAGATGTTTCGCGTTAGCTTGTGAATAAGGATCTGAATGCAGGGCTAATTGCTCTTGATATTCCTTTTATGTGGCAAAAGCAAAAACGGGAATCATTTTGATTTAAACTGATATCAGATGATAGTATATTGGCATGTTAATTCATGTTTTTGTTGGTTCACCGTTTACTAACTCTAAGAGAATAGATTCTGATTCTTGCAGATGAATCTGTTGAAGACTCCATTGTTCACTCTGATTCACGGTCTCTTGCCACCCTCCTCCTCATCCGAGATATCCAGGTCATTGTTGCTAACTTTTAATTGAGGCATATAACCAAAGTTTTCACTGGAGTATTTGTTTTTGAGAAACATTTCTTATTTCCGCTATTAATGTGCAACTTTTTCTTTTTGCCATCTTCAATTTCTCTTCACTTCCCCTTTTCCTTTCTCCCCTTCAGTGCTAATGATCCCCACTTCCTCTTCCTCTGGCCTTTTTTTTTTTTTTTTGTTTCCCATGTCAAAATGGGTTACAGTACTAAGGTTGATGTCATTGATCCTCAAATAGTGATTAAAATTGCTGAATTGTTATTTAATGCAGTCGAAGCGTCTTCCTAATAAAGATTCTAGGTCGATTCCTCTACGGCATTCTGTGTTTTCTCAGAGCTCCTGGATTCGTGAAATGCAGCAGGCGTCTGACAGATCAATAATAATAAGTGAGATATTGGATTCTAGGACAAGAAATCTTGTTTCAGTCTCTAGAATAAGCGATTATGTGCTATCAAATGAACTGGTGAGCATGGCACTTGCAATGGTAGCTGAAGACAAGCAGATTAATCGTGTGCTAGAAGAATTGTTTGCGGAAGAGGTATTTGTTTTTCCCTTTACTTATATTCTGAATGCTAGCGTATGATTTTATATGTATTATCACTTAGCCTTTTCAAGAATAGATTGTGTATGAAAAAACATTGAAGTGAGTGAAGCTAAATTGTGGTGGGATGGCAAGGCATGGCATTCAGCTGAGTATTCTACTAGGATGCATTTACTTCTAGCTGATACGAGACAAGCCAGTCTTTCCTTCCTGTCTCATATTTATCATGACAGAGCCGGGTTTTAACCTGAGGTCCGGGGTGTGTGTGGAGGGGTGGGCGTGGGGGGGGTTGGAGAAGAGATCTTCACAGCTTGGACATTCTAACCTTCCTGGTTGAAGCTACAGCTATAAAGCTCTTTGTTACTGAGTTTACATTTAGTTCTTTTTTATCTTCTCATTGAGCGCGGATCAATTTTATCTGACTGCATTTATCAAATACAGGGAAATGAATTATGCATTAAGCCAGCAGAGTTCTATCTGTATGACCAGGAAGAACTCTGCTTCACTGATATCATGAGAAGGGGTCGTCAAAGACAAGAGATAGTGATTGGATACCGCCTTGCAGCTGCAGAGCGGGCTGTGATTAATCCAGCAGGCAAGTCAAAGCAACGCAAGTGGTCCCTTGATGATGTTTTTGTGGTTATTTCCTCGGGTAAGTGAGAAAATAATCTGGCAAGTAACACATGCACCTACCTGTACATCATCGGCCTTTCACACATCCGAATCAGACATCTCATATTTCTCTACAGACAAGCACTCACTAGAAAATAGGCAAATGAGGTAGCTCTAACTTCAACCAGCAGAATAGATAGAAAGTAATAGGAAGAGTTTTTACGTTTTAGTAAGAGCTGGTGGAGATAGGGGGAGGGAGGGAAGAGTAAGAGGATTCTTACAAATGGGTGAATCTCTTTTCTTTTTTCACTTTTTGATGTTGTAACAGAAATTAGAATGGAGAATGAAATTCATCCAACTTTTTCTTGTTAACTTCTGCAAAACCTAACAAGCTAGAGCTCTGTAAAACACATAGTTTATTTACTTATTTGACATCTTCTCTTGGAGCGACTGATACAAATATGAGCAACTTGGATACGAAAATGTGAAGTTTTATGTCCAACACTATGATCATAATTTTAGAGCAAGTCATACTAAAGATTGATCTAAATGAATTGTCCATGCAATATAATTATAAGACCTTGAAGGCATAGAACCAGATGAATTAAGATAATCTCAAATCAATTTGTTGCTTAAACTCCAACAACAATGCCTCTATTCCAAATAAGTTGGGGTATATCTTAATTTTATGTCTACTCGAATTTGTAGTTCTTTTGTTAGGAAAGTAGGCGGAATCACCCTCTTAGAAGTTGTTTTAGGCTTTATTTCAAACTATTTATACGCTTAAAATAAATAATCTAAAGGGGGAATTTGCATTCGTCATATCAAATGAGTACGATTGCCATGTATTATGCACCTATTGATTTTAGATCGTACTTCAGATATAATTAAGATTTGACCTTATAGCACTAACTCTCCTTGTGGTTTGTAATATTAGGTCTACCGCCCTTATTTTAATTTCCTTGTAATAATATTTAACATATTTATTTTGACTTATAAAAGGTATGATATGACTAATTTATCCTTTCTAATGTACTCTTTTATTTAATTAATTTTGCAATATTTTTTGTCTAAAAAAGTTACTTATTCTGCGAACGATCATATATCTAAATATCTGGGCATCCTTGAGTTTTATCGTATCGTAAAATAGCATGGGCTAGCGAGTTCTGGGGCTGATCATTCAAAAATAGCCAGCATTTGCAAAGTCGTTAAAAAATAGCCACTATTTTACTTGAACACGAAAAATTCCAACATAATATACTGGAGAACAATGCACCTGTGTATGAACTTCCAGCATATTATGCTGGAACTCCAACACGCGAAAACTTCCAGCAAAAATACTCGAGATTGGAACACCTGTTTATCAACTTCCAGCATATTATGTTGGACGGGTATATTATAGTGGAACTCCAATATATTATACTGGAAGTTCAGTATATTATACTGGAGTATACTGGAACTCCAATATAGTAACTCAAGTTCCAGTATTCTTATGTTGGAACTCCAATATATTATACTATAGTTCCAGTATATTATAATGAGATTTCAATATATTATATCGGAGTATTTTCCAAATTTTGAATAGTGCTTTCGTTCAAATTTATCTTTACATGAAAAATGGCTAAATTTCAATTACTTTTAAAATAATATCTAATTGTGAATGACCACTTGTAAATAGGGGTGTACAAAGAAACCGATAAACTGCATCAAATCGGCAATCCGAGCCAAACCGAAAAAAACCCGATCATGAGTTGGTTTGACTTGGTTTGGTGTTAGAAAAAATAACCCGACCATAATTGATTTGGTTTGGTTTTAACTAAAAAAAGTCAAACCGAAACCAAACCAACTCGATATTACATTTATTCAATTTTTACAAATATTTTATACATATATATATTTATTTTTAATACAATTCATAAATATTTCTTAAACTTTTTCACAGTTTTATTGTCACGACCCGGATTTTTTCTCAACATCGGGATCGTGATGGCACCTACTCGTGGTAGCTAGGCAAGCCACTACATTCAACATTAACCTGCTTTTACCATCGTTTCATGCTCATTTTTATCAACAAGAATAATAACATTAATTAAAATAATTGCGGAAGACTTTCAAAATAGGATTAAGTAATGCCAAGGTAAAACACTATTGAAATCCTCTACCCAAGATGTGGAGTCACCAACTCACGAACTACTACTGAATACTATACATAAAGGTCTGAAGGAAAATAACATAAATCTGTTTGTCTCGGAACAATGAGACTACAACAAATAATATAAATAAGTGGAAGAGACGTCGGGCCTGCGGACGCCTGCAAGCTACCTCGGTCTCGAAATGCTCAACTCCCACGCAACACTATACTGCTACTGCTCCTGATCAAAACCTAGACCTGTGCAAAAATGCACAGAAGTGCAGTATCAGCACAATCCGACCCCATGTGCTGGTAAGTGCCTGGCCTATTCCGGCGAAGTAGTGACAAGCCTAGGACCAGACACCCATATAAACCTGTGCAGTTCTATATACATAGGTACACCACAAGATAACAAGAGATATCAAGTAAACAAAACCAACAAGAAATATCATAAGAGGGAAGCTCACAGTTGACAACAATTATTGAATCAACAAAAGAAACCAAAGTATAATGGAAACAATTAATGACAAACAAGGAATAACAAATAGTTGCACGGCATCACCCTTCGTGCGTTTACTCTCATCCTCACCAAATAAGCAAATAAAGTGCACGGCATCACCCTTCGTGCTTTTACTCTCATCCTCACATCCATAGCACGGCATGATCCTTCGTGCATGGTTTAATAACAAGGCACGGCATTACCCTTCGTGCATAATCAATATCACAAGGCACGGCATGATGCTTCGTGCATAATCAATAACAAGGCACGGCATTAACCTTCGTGCATAATCAATAATAAGGCACGGCATTAACCTTCGTGCAATAACAGTAAAACAAGGCACGGCATCACCCTTCGTGCATTATCACTCTTCCTCACCCAAATAACAATCACAGAGTTAAGGGCAGAGAATGAAAACAATAAGCATGAATTCGTCCCGGCAAGGGTCACAATAATCATCACAACAAGTCCCGGCAAGGGAAAACAATGTACAATTCCACAACCTGGCAAGGTTTCAACAATTCATCTTTAAAATATCTCACAACAAGTATCAACAACGACTCACGGTCATGCTAGACGCCAGTGTATGGATGCTCGTCACCACAGCCCATACACCGTACTCGATCACATAGCACATAGAACATAATCCTATTCCCTCAAGATAGGATAGAACAAACACTTAACTATAGCCTTGAAGTCTAAATTATCATTCAACTATAGTTTTTCCCCGAATTTTCTCTTTCAACTAGCTCGAATCTAATCACAATTGATTCCATTACATTAATAAATACTAAATAACTTGGTTTGAATGCTTAAAAATGGTTTTCTCAAAGTTTACCCCAAAATTTCCCAAAACGCCCCTGGCCTACGTGGTCGGAACTCGGGGTTCGGACCAAAATCCGGTTACCCATCCCCCCACGAGTTCAAATATATGATTTGTTTCAAAATCGGACCTCAATTCGAGGTCCAATTACCCAATTCATGAAAACCCTAGGTTCTACCCAAAAACAAGAATTTCTACCATGAAAACATTTGATTTTTATTGAAAAACATATTTAATGTTGTTAGGAATTGAAAGAATTGAGTAAAAAGTAGCTTACAATTGTTTTGCAGTGAATTTGCTCTTGAGGGTTCGTGTGTAGTGTGTGGGTTTTTGAAAGAATGAAGAATGAACTGAAAAATTCGTTTAAGTATAGAATTGCACAACTTGCGGGTATCGCAATTGCGAACATTTGTTCGCAATTGCGAACACTACAGGTCTGGGGTCTGTCAGCGTCGCATTTGCGACATTATGTTCGTATTTTCGAACAATGCTGGGTTACTGGGGCTTTCGCATTTGCGACAATAGCTTCGCATTTGCGAAGCCAGGCGAAACATTGAAGGCCTCGCATTTGCGAGGTTAAGTTCGCATTTGCGAACCGCTGCTCAACCCTGCCAACTTCGCATTTGCGAAGTATGGTTCGCATTTGCGAACCAAGGCTAGTCTGGGACTTATCGCAATTGCGAGAAATTCTTCGCATTTGCGAAGATACCAGCTAGGGTGAAAAAAACCAGCAGTTCAAAATTCAGATTTTCATCCAACGGCCTATCAAATCTTTACCGAGCCCCCCGGGCTCCAAACCAAACATGTACACAACATCAAAAATATGTTATAAACTTGCTCGTGCGATCACATCGCCAATATAACATCGATTTCATCAAATCAAGTCTCAAGTTCATGATTATCATTCTTTTAGTTTTCATAACTCTCAATTTTGGAACTCAAGGTTCAAAACACATCAAACGACATACAAATGTCACCAAACTTTGCAGAAAGCACATATATAATATTTAAGACTTGTACCGCGTATCGGAACCAAAATACGAGCCCGATACCAAGGTCATTTAATTCATTTTCCTTTAATAATTACAGCAAAAATAATTTCACAAAAAAATCCATAACTTAGGCTCTAGGCCTCATAATTCAATTCCGGACGCATGTCCGAGTCTCATATTTTTCTACGGACCTTACGGGACCGTCTGATCTCGGGTTCGGGTCCGTTTACCAAAAATGTTGACCGAAATCAACTATATCAATATTAATATCATTTTTCTTCAAATTTCTCATAGAATTCATATATTCTATCACAAAAATCTTTTCGGCTACATGACCGGATCATGCATGTAAATCGAGGCAACATAGAATGAGGTTTTCAAGGCCTCGAATGTGCGGAACAAGTGAGAAAAACAGGTGATGACCCTTTGGGTCGTCACATTTATCTTTAAACATATTGTTTCAAGTTTGTAATTAACATTCTTGAATGGTCCAATAAATTTTACCGCTCATAAAGATAGTAATTCAAATAAACTTCACATCAATACTAATGCTAACTAAGAAAATTCAATTCAACACTAGAAATGACAATAGTGTGGATATCTATTTTTCAGTTTTGCATTATTTATATTGAAAATGCATAACTTAGTTTATCTTTTTCTTTAGTGCTTAGTTGTGTAACTAATATTTATAGTTGTACTTATTTAAGCATGACTTATATAGTACTTTTAGATTATGTTAATATTTAGTATGACTTATTACTTAGTAATATTTTCTTTATGGATTTTAGTATTTTTGTTATTGAATGTTTTAGTACAATGTTATGACGCATCTCATATTATTGTATTATTTTCTTGAAAAATACATTATATAGTTATATCCTTGTAGGATTAGAGAAGTATATGGAGCACAAGTTATATATTTGTGCTATAAAGACTTATCAGAAAAAAGCCCGAAAACCCGAAAAAATCCGAAAAACCCGAGAAAATCCAAGATTGAAAAATCCGATTTCGTTGGTTTGGTTTGGTTTATAAATTTAAAAATACGACACTATTGATTTGATTTGATAATTGAAAAATCTGAACCAATCCAGCCTATGTACGCCCCTATTCGTAAATATGACTATATTTGAATTTCTCCCCGTTTTAACACCATTGTCAGCGCACTCATAGTTATGAGGACTATGTATTTCCTCTCTCATATCTATTTTCCCAAATCAGTTTTCCACGCTAATTCGTTCACTTCATTCTTCCCTAAGAATTCAAACAAAAAACAAGTCATCTACTTATTTCATCAACATGTTAAAGCTTTGGGTTTGAAACCATTATAAGTAGAAACTCTATATGGACCCTACACATCCATATGTACAAATTGAAAAATACAACTAGATTTGGAAGTACTAATAGGAAAGAGTAATCTAGTTTGTTTAGCTAGTGGACATATAGGACAATGACATGTAGAAGTGCAAGATAATTGTTTATTCAGATCAGGAAATGTTTTTCAACATTGCAATAGGAGCATGACCCAACCTTCGGTGCCACAACATATTGGAATTTGATTAAATTGAAGCAGACATATGATTAGAAGCAGAAGTAGTAATAGGTGTTGAGGGATTGAGAATGTAAAGACCACATTTGAGTCTACCAATCTCTTTCACCATGCCACTGAAGAGGTCCTGAAAGACACAAAAATCAGGATAGAAATAAATTGAGCTCTTTAATTCTTTTGTATATCTAGAAACAGATAGCAGATTAAAATGAAATTCAGGAACATAGAGAACATCATAAAGAATTTCTAAATTGGGCAAGGTACATGATCCGGTATGGGTAACTTTAATACTATTCCCATTTGGTAATTGTACAGTAGGTGATTTAAGTTCAGGTACAGGGTATACTGATGATAGTAAATGTAAGGCAGAAACTATGTGATTTGTAGGCCTAGCATCTATAATCCAAGGACATTGATCAGTGGTAGAATTACCTGCCATATTAGCTGAATCTGTATGTCCCTTCTCCTTGTTCAACAGATTGATAATTTGTTGATATTGTTTAACAATGAAAGGTTGAACAGTTGGTACAACATTCCTATGGAGCCCAGTGTTATGCTCTTCTCCAACAATCACATTATGTGCTGCAGCTGTTGACTGTTCATATGATCATTTTTTCCTGTTGTTGAACTTGAATCCAGGAGGGTATCCAATCAACTTGTAGCAACTTCTTTTGTATGATCCCTCATTTTGCAGAAATCACAGTACATTCCAGAGTTTCTTATAGTTTTAACGTTGAAGGCATTAGCAGAAGTCAGTGCAGCATGGTCAACATCCATAGGAGCACTTCCTAATATCCCATTTTGTATAGTTAAACCATTATTCTTCCTCTGGCCTTCCTCTTGAATAATCATGGAGTAGGCTTGATCAAGAGAGGGAGTTGGATGCATCATGAGAATCTAGCTCCTTTGTGGTGCATAAGTATTATTTAGTCCCATCAGAAATTTCATGAGTTTCTGTTGGTATAGAAATTCAACAAATGGCCCTGACTTATCACAATCACAAGGCTCCAAAATCAAGGACTCAAATTCATCCCACAAATCATTTAGGTTTGAGAAATATACTGACATACTAGAAACTCCATGTACCAACGAGCTTATCTCCATGATCATATGATAAATTTTTGTTGCATTTACCTTAACAAACCTAGTTTTTAACACAATCCAGACTTTCTGTCCATTTGAAGAGAATACAATACCTTTTCTAAGTTCCTTTGCCACTGAACTCATTATCCACGATTGAAGAATTGCATTGCATCGATCCCACTGATGTAATTGAAAGGCATTGTTGGTGTATAGGTCTCTAGTACAAGTTCCGTCAATAAACCCCAATTTATTCTTCCCAAGGAGTGACATCTTCATAGATCGACTCCATTTCGAGTAATTCTCAGTTCCTAAGAGCAATTGTGGAACGATCTGTAGCCTAGGTGTCTGAGGGATGTATATACAAAGGATCATTACAATCGATGTTTTGATTGTTTGCATGTGAAGTTCCAATTGTGTTTTCAACTATATCATTCGCCATTGAAGATAATATTCGAAGTTTTAGGGCTCAAATTCGAGCTAGAGATATAGATCTAAGTGAAATTGAAGAAAAAGTGAAAATTAAGTTTGGGAGATGAGTCTGAGAGAAATCGAAGAAGAAGAGAAGATCGGAGTCTCTCAATCAGAATCGTTGAGCACCATGCTCTTATACCATGTCAAAACTATCCACAGGGAAGCCATTCGAGAGCTCCAAGTTGTTGGTGAAGAAGAAGGTTCTAGAGATGAATAAACATGAGATTTTCATTTTGACTCATCTGTAAATGTACAAAGACAATGTATCTATACTAATATACTTAACTAACTAACTAACTAACAATTTACACATGTGCTAATTAACTAGTCTAACTACTTGTAGAAGTGTACAAGTTAAATAGCTTGTTGTACAAACACTAGTCTCTACATATTTTAAGTTCAAACACCGAGAATGATTCTTGGAGTTTGAGTAAACATAGCTATAAGTTATAACCAATAGAATCTTAGAACATCACAGCATGGATATATAATTTATATGAAGTTTATCTTCACATTAGTTCACATCAATTTCCCAAGCAATGAGTCAATCCTTGAACAAATTTCACCAACAGATGCAAAAATAACAAGCACAAAGTAAGTGAATTTCGGATTTTGTTCGTCAATTCGCTTCACCCAGTTTTCAAGTCACTAACAGTATTTTAATTCAATAGAACAATTCCAAATACCATTTTTCAGTAACAAACAAACATGAACCAATTTCCCAAATGCAATCACAAGTTTTCCTTTCCGATTTAAAGTGCGGAATCAGCGACACCAATAAGAATAGTAGCAACATTTCTTTTTGGATTTTCTGATTTTGAGTTATGTGGCAAAAGTGAGATAGTGCATTTAAATTCTAGGAGAAGTTCCTCGAGTTCAATGTAATAAAGGCTTAAAATTCATTAATCTTTTCTAGAGTTTCATTGCACATTGCAAATTCAAGAACAATTTGTGGAGTTTTGAACTATAAATTTTCAAAATGCAGTAATCGTTCCTGGAGTTCTTTCATGAATTTTTCCTGGAATTCGAATTCCACTGCATATTTCAAATCCAGGAACAATTACTGGAGTTTTAAATTATAAGTTTTTCAAACTCCAATAATTTTCCTGCAGTTATCTATATTTTAGGTGGGAATATCTTTGTGTCGACTTACATTTTTGCATTAAAGAATAGTTACTTTGCCAATACAATTTAAAGATGGCTAAACTCTCTAAAGAAAGAGCTCAAAAACCCTACAGTAGAGCACTTCTCTTTTCATCAAATAGAAGAAAATCTTGCTATAATTCAAGACGTGACCTTTTCACATTGATTGGATGGACACCATTCCTATGGAAACAAAACCCAATAGAAATGTGTTGACTTATCAAGAAAAAGTGTATAATAAAATTACCGAATCCATTGAATGTCAAAGAAATTAAACAAATTAAAGTTTCAAATTTCCAACTAATATCTTAAAGAAAATGGGAAACTTCGCCAACATATTATTAAAAAAATATATAAAAAAAGGTAAAGCCACATTGATCTGATTGATGCTAGCTGAAAAGATATTAAAGAACGGGGCAAAATGGTGTTAGTGAGAAACCATTGAAGAATGTGAAATTTGATGAAAACAAGAGAAAGATAGAGATAATGAAAATAATGGTGGTTATAGTGAAAGTAGTGTTTGGGATTGGGGGGAGGGGCTGGTGGAAGAAGAGAATGAGAGGAAGGGTAAAATGGGTTGGATGTGATGAGTTGGCATGCCAAGTGGTCTATTTCACCAAAACTTAGTGTCATGTGAATTAGGCGTCCACCTTCGATAGTCTTAACATAGTAGGTAAATTTGAGCCATTTAGGTAACATCCATGGTATTTTTATATCTAAAGTATAATGGGAGGTAATATTAAATCTTTTCGCATAGTTGGGGATAAATCATAAATTTAACTCTTTTATCCTTTAAAATTGATCTTACCTTCTTTTGCAATAGTGTCGTAAGGACATGCCTTATTTGTTTACACTTAACGAATGTCTGAAACTTAATCATTCAGATCTCATATTTTATAAGTTTGAATTTTAATTATACACATCTTAATTATTAAGTATATTTATTTTTTTAATTCCCCAATATTTATTGGGTCTGAATATGCCTTATTGATTAAAATTTGTAACATAGACTTAACAAGCTATCATTTACATTCATTACTAAACCGCTATCACCACCCATAATTATCACGTGTCACCGAGTACTATCCAACCACCAGCATAGTCAATCACCAAACTCAAACACCACCACTGACAACTAGTACTCTCAACTATAACTGTCACTGCTATAATTATTGATTACCATCAACCCCAAATCCACCACTATTCTACTACCATCCCTCCCCGTCACTATCAACTAATGCCACCACCATTATCCTCAACTACCACCACCTACCCGCTTACCTCAACTAACACCATCAACCATTACACCGCCATCATCAACCCTATCCGTTATTGTCCACCATTATAAACTACCAACACTCACCCCCACATTCCTTAACCATAACTATAACTACCAATCACTACTACTTGCTACCTAGATCCATCACCATCAATCAAAACCACCACCAACCACCTTCTCCAATGGGCATCCATAAGCTCCATCGTCAGCCATCATCACCACTAACTACCATTTATTATTTTTAAATATTTTAAATAAAATATTAAATTAATTGATATTATTGAACAAATTTATTTATAAATTTTTAAATAGAGATAATTTATACTACAAATGTTAAAAATATAAACAGACTCAATTATTTAGTATTCAAATATTAATCCACATCTTGAATATTAAGATATATATTCATATTCAAATATTTTATCCTAATACACATCTTAATATACACATGTACATTCAGATTTAGACATATTAATCTCTTTTGGTCTTGAAATAAATAAGGCCTAAATATCCTGTTAGCGGAAACGTAAAAGAAAGAACACAAAATTTAACGTGGTTCGGATCAAAATAATCCTACGTCCACCAGAGAACAATTGCCTTTCTATTATTTACAAAGGAAGAGGAGATTTTTCAATTACACTTAAGAGAATTTCTCTCTTAACTCTCTACCCACTACAATATATTGTACTATTTTTGGGATGGTTTCTACAAATGAAAGAGTGCATCTATTTATAGGGGTAAGGACCTCCTCTTGATGTCATGGGTGACATCAAAGGAGGAAGCTTCCTCCTAGCATTCATGCCAACTCTTTCCACCAACTCTTCTAATTGGCATGTCATTATTGACTAAACCTAAACCAACATTTTCAGCATGCCATTGTTGACTAAACATAAACCAACATTTTCAATCTCTACCTTGGTTTGCGTTTCGAGCATGCGTGTGAACAACTCTGGCCAAAACTTCTAAGCTTACTGGGCAATCCCGTTGTAAGAAACAAGAAGAATCAAACCATGGTTGAACATACCACCTCCACCTAACAACTGTTCTCTTCGGAGTTGCATCAGTTGATGCACACCCCCGCCAAGTCTTTGCAGTGTGCAAACTTAGCGAGTGTGACTATCTTGGTCAACATATTTGCAGCATTATCGTCTGTGATAACTTTCACGACCTTGATAGTTCCCTCTTCAACAACATCTCGAAGGAAATGAAATCTGACATCAATGTGTTTATTGCGCTCATGAAATCTTTGATTTTTCATTAGATGAATAGCACTCTAACTATCACATCTAAGAGTTGATTCCAGCTGAACCAAACTCAATTTCGCTATCAAACCTTTTAACCAGATAGCTTCTTTCACCGCCTCTGCTGCTGCCATATATTCTGCTTCTGTCGTAGAAAGCGACAATCGACTGCAGAGTCGATTTCCAACTAACGGCACTGCCAACAAGGGTAAAGATGTATCCAGTTGTGGACCTTCTTCGGTCAAGATCTCCTGCATAGTCAGAATCCACATAACCAAGAATTGAAATACCTCCACCACTTTATCGAAAAGTCAGACCAACACTTGAAGCTCCTTTGAGATATCTCAATATCCACTTGACAGCTTCCCAATGCCTCTTTCCTGGACTGGACATGTATCTACTTACCACACTTATAGATTGAGCAATATCTGGACGTGTGCATACCATAGCATACATAATGCTACCAACTGCACTGGCATAAGGAATCTTTGACATATGCTCCAACTCATCCTCGGACTGAGGCATTTGTAACTCTGAAAGTTTAAAATGAGGAGATAATGGTGTACTTACAGGCTTGCACGTATGCATATTGAATCTTTCGAGAATCCTTTCAATATACCTCTTCTTAGAAAGATGTACAACACCGTCTTCTCTTGAAATCTCCATACCAAGGATTTTCTTTGCAGCTCCTAAATCCTTCATGTCAAATTCCTTGCTCAACAGTTTCTTCAAAGCATTTATCTCTGTAATGTTGTTAGCAACAATAATCATATCATCAATATATAACAGTAAATAGATCATTGAGTTACCAGACATATTCTTGTGATACACACAGCTATCAAATGCACTCCTTGAGAATTCATGTATAGTCATGAATGCATCAAACCTCTTGTACCACTATCTAGGGGATTGCTTCAAACCATACAAAGACTTCTTTAGTTGTCATACGTGATCTTCTTTTCCCTCAGCTAAGAAACCTTCAGGCTGATTTGTACAGATTGTCTCTTCTAGATCACCATGTAAAAAAGCGGTTTTGACATCAAGTTGTTGAAGCTCCAAGTCAAATTGTGCAAACAATGCTAGTAGCACGCGAATTGAGCTATGCTTCACGACTGGAGAGAAAATCTCATTGTAGTCAATTCCCTCCTTCTGGTTGAATTGCAACCAATCTCGCCTTAAACCTAGCATCTTCCACTTCAGAAATTCCCTCTTTCTTTTCTGTAGATCCACTTGCATCCAACTGTCCTCTTCCCCTTTTGTCTTTTCACTAAGACCCATGTCCGATTCTTGTGAAGTGACTCCATCTCTTCTGTCATGGCTAACCGCCATTGTGCAGCATCCTTGCAAGAAGTTGCTTCAATATACGAGGAGGGCTCCAGGATCCTTAATCTCTTCTTGTGCAGTTACGAACGCATATGCAATCAAGTTTGCTTGATTTATAAGGTGTTCCGGATCTCGTGTATGCCTCTTCTCTCTCCCCTTTGCAATTGTGTATAGTTCATTGACAACAAGTTCTTCAATATCTACATCTTCTGACTCATCTTTAACCTCTTCAAGATCTACATCTTCCGACTCATCTTTAACCCGAGTCTCTTGATCCCTTTCCTTGGCAAGCACCACCGGAGGCTCCACCTGCTCGTTGTTCTTGTTTCCTGAAAACTCCACGGAAACTTTACGTGGATCAAGTATAGAGGATTCATCAAAGGTGACATCTCTACTAACTATAAATTTGAGTAAAGACAAACACCAAAGTTTGTACCCTTTTACTCCATCCACATACCCTACGAATATGGCCTTCTTAGCCCTTGGTTCAAGCTTTCCTTCATTAACGTGATAATAAGCTGGACACCCAAATA
This sequence comes from Nicotiana noctiflora, assembly GCA_032618575.1. Classification (NCBI taxonomy): domain Eukaryota; kingdom Viridiplantae; phylum Streptophyta; class Magnoliopsida; order Solanales; family Solanaceae; genus Nicotiana; species Nicotiana noctiflora. The sequence continues at coordinate 196,526 of JASVEL010001157.1, forward strand.
TTCGTAAGTATGAATAGTTAGAGGGTTCACTTGAACATACCTCATTCGGAGTCTTAAAGTCAATTGTCGATGCTGGAGATCGATTGAAAATATGAGCAGCAGTGTGAACTGCTTCTGCCCAAAACACTTTGGACATTTTGGCTTGTATGAGCATACAACGAGCCTTTTCAAGAAGAGTTCTGTTCATTCTCTCGGCAACTCCATTCTGCTGTGGGGTATGCCTGACAGTCCTATGTCTTGAGATCCCATGAACCTTGCATAATTCATTAAACTCTTCATTGCAAAACTCCAAGCCATTGTCCGTGCGAAGATACTTGATTTTTCGCTCCATTTGATTTTCAACCAAAATCTTCCACTCTTTAAATGCTTTAAAAGCAGCACTTTTTGCCTTCAAAAAATGCACCCAAACCTTTCGTGAGAAATCATCAATAAAAGTAAGAAGATACCTCTTTCCGCCCTTTGATAGAAGTTTAGAGGGACCCCATAAATCTGAATGGATGTAGTCTAGCACTCCTCTTGTCTTGTGTTTGCCAGTGCTGAAGCTGACCTTCTTCTGCTTCCTTAGAACGCAGTGCTAACAGAAGTCAAGTGTGTTGATCTTCTCACCTTCCAAAAAGTTACGATTGCTCAGCATCTCCAGTCCACGTGCGCAGATAATTGCACTGTAGATGCATTCAGATCCGACAATGGTGCTTCCGGCCAATGTGTAAAGGCCATTCTCCAGCTTGCCTTTCAGCATGACTAAAGAACCTTTAGTCACCTTCATAGTTCCTGCTTCGCTCATGTACCTGTAGCCTTGTTCATCCAGAGTACCCAAGGAGATCAAATTCTTCTTCGGATCAGGAACATGACGGAATTGTGTAATAGTTCTCACGACTCCATCATGGCAGCGAACTCGAACTGAACCAATGCCAACTATTGCACAAGTTGCATTATTGCCCATCACTACGTTCCTCCACTTTCTCGAAGCTGCTAAACCAGTCTTTTCGAAACGTCATATGCAGAGTACAAGCAGAGTCTAACACCCATTTATTTCCATAATTACTATTATTACACGATGTTGTTAGTACATAATCATTATCAAAATCATGTACCCGTTCAACGGTAGATGCACTCTCCTTTTCCTTGGACTTTGACATTGGGCAATCTCGTTCAAAGTGTCCCTTCTTGCCACAACCCCAACACTCTGTATTCTTCTTGTTCACACGAGACTTTGATCTGTACTTTGATTTGCGCTTTCCCTGTTGGCTAGTCCGGCCTCTCACAAAGAGCCCACTTGCCTGGTCATCTGTCTCCTTCGATGTGCCTCCGCGCATCACTAGAGTTAAGTGCCTACTGCACTTGCTCAAGCTTGATAGGCTCCTTGCTATACATCATTGAATTCTCAATATCACGATATCCTGAAGTCAATGAAAATAGCAAAGCACATACAAACGTGTCCTACTCCCTTTTAATTCATGCAATCTGTAAGTCCATGACAAGTTTATTGAACGCATCTAAATGATCTTGTAACGAAGTAGCTGACCCCATCTTAAATGTGTGAAGACGCCGTTGTAACAACATCCTTGTTGTCACTGATCGGTCTTGGTATAACCCTTCTAGCTTTTCCCATAACCGTTTGGCCGTCTCTTCGGTACATGTACTCACTTCACAAAGCACGTTAGGTGCAAGGGATAGTTGGATTGCACTCAATGCACCCCTTCAATCTTCTCCATGTCGGGAGTTGATGTATCCTTAGGATACTTTCCGTCAATAGCATGAATTGAACCTTCCCTCCACAGTAACGCCTTCATCTGGATCTTCCAGATGTTGAAGTTGTTGCGTCCACCTGAATCTATCAATCTGCAGATATCATAAAACAAGTAATTACCAGAGACATCTAAATCAAAAGGAACAGTATAACTTGTTAGCGGAAACGTAAAAGAAAGAACACAAGATTTAACGTGGTTCAGATCAAAATAATCCTACGTCAACCGGAGAGCAATTGCCTTTCTATTATTTACAAAGGATGGGAAGATTTCCCAATTACACTTAAGAGAATTTCTCTCTTAACTCTCTACTCACTACAATATATTGTATTATTTTTGGGATGATTTCTACAAATGAAAGAGTGCATCTATTTATAGGGGTAACGACATCCTCTTGATATCATTGGTGACATGAAACTATCTCCTCTTGATGTCAAGGGTGACATAAAAGGAGGAAGCTTCCTTCTAACATTTATGCCAACTCTTTTCACCAACTCTTCCAATTGGCATGTCATTATTGACTAAACCTAACCCAACATGTCATTATTGATTAAACATAAACTAACATTTTCCAAAAAATAAGGGTACATATTTTCATTTTCCCTAAGGCATAATTTGGGTCGAGTTTTACGATAATCAGTACCGGTAATAAATCAACAAAATAATAAGATGAAAGCAACCATGCTATTGAATCCTTCAACTCCTCCTCCTTTCCGTAGAAACTCACAAACCCTGGAATCCTCATCCTGCTCTCCATCATATTCTGCTTCAACGCTCTTCCGGTTTCATCCTCCTCTCAAAGTACGGCTTCGCTTCTTGTATTTTTGGTGTTTTACTGCTAATTCTTTTTTTTTTGGTACTAACTGTTCTATGTGTTTTGCAGATTTATGGGTTCTTCGGAACTCGACTTTCCTTGCGGCAGGCTGTTAGTTTTCGTTCACCTGGTGATTCAAAGCAGCTAGGTATGCTTGCTTTTCCTCTTCTTCTTTTTTTTTTTTTTTGATTAATTATCTCCGTTTTCTACATTTTTATTTTTTTATATTAACTGTATGAACCCATTTCCTTGTGCTATTTAGTCCTTGACGATTAGTTTTCTTAAGGAGATACTGCCTCTGTCTAGACAAGAGGGACAAGTGCTTTGATGGTAAACAATCTTCACTTCTAACCAATATGTTGTGAGTTCGAGTCTTCCCAAGTGTTGTTGTTGTTGTTATACTGCCTCTATCTCTGTTTATATGACATTCTTTCCATTTTAGATCATCCAGTAATAATAAGTAGTACTTACTATTTTATAAGCCTTATGTTCCAGCTTATTTGGCCTTATTACTGTTTGATGAGTCAATTACTTTTTTATTATGATCTTCCAAAAAATTTATTTCACACTCGTACTCCAAACCACTATTCTTTGGAGCGAACTAATTTTAGAACATTACTTGAATATTTTCCTTACCTATCATGAGGTTAAATTAACACCTTAAACTAGTCTACTCACACACGGTTACCAAATTTACTGCGCAAAGAAATTCTTCTCTTCTTTCAACAGCCTGATATTTGGTGAATTGCATACGAAGCTAATTGTTTCTTGACTTTATTTGATATGCAACAAAGAGATAAAACAATGTTGCTGGTTGGAATCTCAATTTAAATATTTAATCATGTTTTAGTTGCAAGTTAGCCATGCCTTACTTGATTCCGTTGGTTGGCGCTTTCGAATTTCTCTCATTGGTAGAGGTAGATTTACACTGAATATGGAGTAATCTCTTATTTGGCTGTTGTGCAGCTGTTAAGGCTGTAGTGACTCCAAATCCAGTAGTAGAGTTACCACCTACAGCAGAGAATATTGAGCGTGTATTGGATGAAGTTCGACCATACCTCATTGCTGATGGAGGCAATGTTGCATTGCATGAGATTGATGGAAATGTTGTGAAGTTAAAACTCCAAGGAGCATGTGGCTCCTGTCCAAGTGCTGTAGTGACCATGAAAATGGGAATTGAGCGCCGATTGATGGAAAAGATTCCACAAATTGTTGCGGTTGAATCAGTCCCAGATGAAGAAACTGGCCTTGAGCTTAATGAGGAAAACATTGAGATGGTAAATGTTTCATTTTGGTTACCCATTTGTCTTTGGTTCACCTGAAGACAATGCCTTGAAAACAATGAATCTGAAATTGATAATCTCCAAGTATATTATTGGACAAGTTACTGATAATTGGACAAGTTAGTCATTTTCAAAATCTCTCCTCGGTCCTGTCAGAGATTTTGCATTTCTGACTCTAGAACTATTCCATAGGATTGCCTAAATATTAGATATAGCAAACATAGGAACAGTTATAGAAAGAGAGTAGAAAACAAATTTATCTGTGCAACCAAATGAAAGTCCCGGAGAAGTTGTAAATTGTGATGAGATCATATTCAGGAATTGGTCTAGATCTGGGTGAGATCATGTTTGAAAACTTATAAGAAAAATGAAATGTAAAGACTGCCAAAATGCAGGTGACCATATCTGTGATTTTGGGGAAATTTTATTACATTAGTTAGGGCAGAAAGTTGTTGTAACGAAGTTATGGAAATGGTACTTATGTTTTTTGGCATTATGCATTCTCTCCTTTCCCTCTACATTATTTGACCATGCAACAACAACAACAAGAACTACCCAGTATAGTTCGGGGTTTGGTGAGAGTAATATAGGCCTTACCCCTACCCGATAGGGTAGAGAGGCTGTTTTCAATCGACCCTCGGCGAATGAACAAGAAAAGAAAAAACAAAAACAAAAAGCATTAGTGACTCCAGCATAAATCATATAAACAGTTGTGTAAACATAGACCATAAATAACCTGACATATAGAAGGACAAGATAAACAAAACAACAACAAGAACAAAAGGCATTAGTAACTCTAGGAGAAGTCACAGAAATACTTACAAAACCATAAGCCAAAAGTAGAATGGCATGCAATACACTACACCAAGCCTATATGGGAAACCTCCCCCGAGCCCCAACCCTACCCCGGAAAAGAAGAGCGCGAAATACTAGAAGCTCCTATCCTACAATCTTGATACTAGACCTCCAGACTTTCCTATCAAAGAGCCATGTCCTCAGGAATCCGCATTACAGCCATGTCCTGCATAATCACCTCTCCGCAATACCTCTTGGGCCTCCCTCTGCCTCGACTCGCGCCAACTACCGTCAGCCGCTCGCAACTCCTCACCGGGGCATCGGGGCTTCTCCTCTGCACATGCCCGAACCACCCGAGTCTCGCTTCTCGCAGCTTCTCATCCATTGGGGCTACCCCTACCATTTCCCGAATAACTTCATTCCCGACCCTATCCAACCTGGTGTGCCCACACATCCACCTGAGCATCCTCATCTCCGCGACCTTCATTCTCTGAATATGAGAGTTCTTCACCGGCTAACATTCCGCCCCGTACAACATGGCTAGTCTAACTACAACTCTATAAAACTTCCCATTGAGTTTCTGTGGCACTTTCTTGTCACACAAGACTCCCGACGCAAGCCTCCATTTCGACCACCCGGCCCCTATTCGGTGAGTAACATCCTCGTCAATCTCTCCGTCCCCCTGAATCACCGACCCAAGATATTTGAAACTGTCCTTCTTGGCGATAACCTGGGAGCCAAGCTTCACGTCCCTACCAACTCCTTCTTCGCTCGGCTCGGAGCTAAACTTGCACTCCAGATATTCAGTCTTAGACCTGCTTAATCTGAAACCCTTTGACTCGAGGGTCTGTCTCCAAACTTCCAACCTCTCATTAACACCGACCCTCGACTCGTCTATTAAGACTATATCGTCAGCGAATAGCATACACCATGGCACATCCCCTTAGATATGCCGAGTTAGAGCATCCATCACCAAAGCAAATATGAGAGGGCTGAGCGCCGATCCTTGGTGAAGCCCCATGACCACCGGGAAGTGGTCTGAGTCGCCACCCACGTCCTAACCCTCGTCTTAGCGCCATCGTACATATCCTTGATCACTCTGATGTAGGCTTCCGGCACGCTCTTCACCTCCAGGCATCTCCATAGCACCTCTCTTGGAACCTTATCGTACGCCTTCTCCAAGTCGATAAACACGATGTGCAAGTCCTTCTTGTCCCTAAACTTTTCCACCAATCTCCTGACAAGGTGGATAACTTCTGTAGTGGAGCGGCCCGGCATGAAACCAAACTAGTTCACAAAGATAGAAGTCGTCGCCCTCACCCTCGCCTCAACCACTCGCTCCCATACTTTCATGGTGTGGCTTAATAATTTGATACCTCTATAATTGTTACAACATTGGATATCCCCTTTGTTCTTATACACGGGCACAACTGTGCTCCACCTCCACTCATCTGGCATCCTCTTAGGCATCCTCTTAGCCCTGAAGATCACATTGAACAACCTGGACAGCCGCTCCACTCTTGCCCTACCCATGCATTTTCAAAACTCCACCGGAATTTTTTGTTTGGGCATATGCATTGAAATTTCACGTATTTGCTGAATGAGGAACCAGTTACAAATATTCTTAGGACTCGAGAAAACAGAGTTATACTACATGAGCCATGGATGATACCTGATATATGGTTTGTAGGTTCTTTATGAGTGTACTTCCATTTCTACTAGGTTTTCTATTGTATTTTGAAGGATCCTTATGAAGTTAACCATATCCCATTCTATCATCGTGTGCATCAAGCTTGTCGTTACCCGACTCTTGATAACAAGAACAAAAGTCTCAGAACTGTTTATATTATCTTTCCTTCAACCAATCCTTATGAAGTTAACCTTAGTCTGGTGCCAATATACGATTAAATAGCCTGCTCTCGAGGCTGTGGTTTCAGACAAAAAGAAAAAAGAAAAATGAATACAGGAAAGCGGTGTTACGTGAACTTTGTGCACAATCTGATAGGCAAAGGTTAAATCTTCTCATTCAGCCACCAGACAAGGAATGTCTGTACTTAAGAAGTCTGTAATTGCCAAATCTAGCGGCGACTTCATACCTTTCTTCAGGAGTCCAGAGTCCTACATTAGCATAATGGTGGTAATAAAATTGCATTAAGTTGTTTGTCAACATCTTCTCTTTCCTTTTGAGGAAGTATTTATTATCATCGTTTGCTGAATAAGACTTACCGCCCTGTCCAAAGAATAAAATGGGCAGCACAGATACCTATCATTGCCGATTTCCATTCTGGTCTGTGAATGATAGTGGTCTCGATACGTACACTATATAATCTTAGACTTCTATGCTGACTTTCAAGGTTAAACCTAGGATTTTATTTGATCTCTTTCTACAGCTACTTTTTCTCAAATCATCAATATGCTAACATACATTAAATCTGTCATTTGTTGCGTTTATCTTTTTTTTCTTTTTTTGCTTTCTCCCCTCATGTTTCTTACTTCAGTTTTACTTTTTACTTTAATATCCATTTTAGGTCCTTGAAGAATTAAGGCCATATCTTGTTGGGGCAGCTGGTGGAACTTTAGAACTAGTAGAAATTGAGGAGCCAATAATTAAAGTCCGAATCACAGGTCCTGCGGCAGGTGTAATTACTGTTCGTGTGGCTGTGACACAGAAACTGCGAGAGAAAATTCCAGCTATAGCCGCAGTTCAACTTTTGCAGTAGACATACGTTCAATAGACTGGTTTAGTTCATTTAAAGCATTTTATGCACAGCTTGTGCCCGTGAAGAAGTAATATTATTGATACCAGTATTTCCCATATTACTGTTGATACCAGAGGTTACAGGTGAAGCAGGTATTCTTTGTATAGTAGAACTGCTGCATTTTCAGTCCACTTGTTTTTTGTTCTGATAAGACCCAGTATAAGAACTATGTATTCAAAGAAATTATTTTAATCAGATTTCGTCTTGTGAGCAAGTTAATCATCTGCAGTCTCAAATGGTAAATGTACGTTCTTATTACCCATCAACATTCAAGATTGGAAGACACAGATTAGAATACCCTCAATCAAATGCTTCCATCAGAATATTGTTTTGCCTGTCAATAATGTTGTTATAAGGTTACATGTGGTAACTCAATGTTGGGAACAAAATAACCATTGGTTAACTTCCCACTGGTGTCAATTCTAGCCATGCAAATTGGCTTTCATATTAAATGTGTTGACTCGGTTTTGGGAACAAAACAATATTTGCTCTATCGTGCTTTGCTGCTTTAACAAAATGCTGCACAAAGCTCTACAGCAAAGGATCAGCAGAAGAATGCTGCAACCATATCGTTGTCATCATGATATAGCATCCTTGTTTTTGAACACACTGTACACAGCAAGGCTGCTGTTGTTTCTATACATATATAAAGTGCAACATGTTGGGGCATCCTTGCCAAGAGTAAGTAGCATCCTTTTGTTTCTAAATGGGTGGGGGAGCCAATTAGATATTTGCATTTTCCAATTTATCAAAATAAATAATTGGTAGAAACTATATCTTAGGTCACAAAAATGTAATTTCAGAAACACCAACATGAAAAACAAATTTTCACCAACCTTGTGGCATAAACTTCTGATCTCCCCTCACCAAATAAGAGATGTCGATGCTCAATTCTATTAAAAAAGGAGAATATATTGAGGAAATTTTCATTGAAGAAGAGCATTTGTTACATCTCATGTCTTCAATGAACGTCGTTTACATAGGGAGCACATGACAAATTATTCGCCATTTAGCTACGTCGCCAACTACTTGCAACTCTTGGTCTCTAGGATTTATAGTTGGATGAATACAAGGGCATTTTTCAGTTTAACTAGGGATGGCAATAGGGTGGAACGGGTTAACTCTTCCCCTACTAAGGTCTAAGGTTTTGCCCCGTCCTTTCCCGTTTAACTCCATTTAGCCTCACAGTTACATATTCTTGATTTGTATTATCCAAATTTGAATGTTTCTTCTAATTTAATTCCTTTAAATGTCATCTTCAACTTCTCTTAGTTTTTGATTCTCTTATTGGATTCTGAACTTCTTGTTATTTTACTTTTATAATGTTATGCCATTTTGGTATTGTAATCTTCTCACGTGGGTTACTTTATGACAAAACTCATTTTTATTTAATTTGAGCTCAAATAGATTACTTCATATAACTTGGTAATATTTGAATTCTAATAAAGATTTGACAAGGGACTGTTGCGAAGTAATTAAAATAATTTCAATCTTAGTCAAATTTTATGCTATTAAAATTAAAGATATAAAGCACAAAAGTAATAACAGAACTAGAGAACACTTCTTTTCGCAAATTCCAAAGTTTAGCTAACTTTGCCCCTGGAACTAAGTGAATGGTTATAAAGGTAATTTTCATCAAGTATTTTTACCTGGTTATTATATTTAAAATAATAAAATTTAAGAGTTTAAAATAATAGTTAAAAAGTGAAAAAGTTGAAACGAGTAACAAATAACAGAAAACAGTACTCCATTAGTTTCTATTAGTATTGAGCACAGAAATCGACCCTTTTGATTTATAAGGTCAATTTCTTTAGGATAGATCAAAAGGAAATTCTCCATTTACATCTTATGACAAATTGTGTACTGTTAAGAATAGAATTCTATTTGGAGTGAATGTCTATAATTCTATTTGGAGTGAATGTCTATCTTGTGAAGAGTTTTACTTTGTGACTAAGTCATAATTTCTCCTATAAATAGAAGGGTCTTACCCCATTGTAAATCATCCCAAAATTGAATAAGAATTTCCTCTCTCTCTTTCTCTGCAATATTGCTCTTGTTCTTTTATTATTTCATAACAGTTATCAACACGAGGCTCTACCGTCTCAAGAAGCTCTTTGAGAAGATTAAGGTAATTTTTCTCATCTTTTTAATTATGACCGACATTATGAAAAGAAAGTTCATTTCCCTTAAAATTTCGAGCAAGAACTATATGACATGGGTGTTGGATGCTGAAATTCACTTAGATGCAATGGGTCTTGGAGACGCCATTAAAGACAGAAATAAAGCATCCACCCAAGACTGTGCTAAGGCCTTGATTTTCTTGCGCCATCACCTTGACGAAGGGTTGAAAATTGAATATCTCACAGTCAAAGATCCACTTATTTTGTGGAATGGCTTAAAGGAAAGATATGACAACTTAAAGTTGGTCACCCTTCCACAAGCACGATATGATTGGGCTCATCTGAGGCTCCAAGACTTTAAGTCTGTTTCTGAATATAATTCTGTGATGTTCAGAATTACTTCTAAATTGAAACTCTGTGGAGATGCTATCAGTAATTATGATATGCTTGAAAAAACGTTTACAACATTTCATGCCTCCAATATGGTTCTGCAATGGCAGTACAGAGAGAAAGGTTTCAATACTCTGAGCTGATTTCTTTTTTCTTATGGCTGAGCAAAATAATGACTTGCTCATGAGAAATCACGAAAATAGACCACTTAATCGCTGACAGATCTGTGGTTAAAAATGATTGAGTTGTTTGATTTTATTTTACTTATTCGTATTAATTAGTGAATAAATATCATGTAATTATTGTAATTTACATAAGTAGTAGTTTTAATTAGTATATCGAATTAGTATAATGTGTCATTGAATAAAGTTTGAGAACGGTCAAAATTCATAATCTGCATAAGTTGGCTAAAACTCTGCAACTATTTTATAACAAAAGTACATATTATGGTATGATTATTGCTAAATAATACTCGACGTACCTCATATAATCAGACCACATTTGGATGCTTGAGAACTTTTAAGATTTTTTCCTATTAAATGGTATGATTTCACTGATTTCCTACTCGCATTCCCTTCTTTCCTCTTTCGCTTCTCGATTTGTAGCTTTGGTATGATTTGGCTTCAAATTGGCATTGTTTACTGTCCTTTACTGTATTAGATGTTAGAACGTCTTTGAAATAAAATACTTTATTTTCTTTCCATTTATCTGGAAATATTAATATGTATTTATATATTTTCTTTTGTATGTGAAAACCACGAGTAGCAAATATGGATATCTCACAAAGCAAACTTGGATCAAATTTCAATTGTGAAAATATTTGTTTAGTTGATTCATGTACAACACATACAATACTCAAAGAGAAGAAATATTTCTCGCATTTAAGTATGTGTAAGGCAGATGTTACTACAATTTCTGGTAGTAGTAAATTAATTGAAGGCTCTGGAAGAGCTACTATAACTCTGCCTATGGGAACAATACTTATCATAGAGAATGCAATGTTCTCCTCCAAGTCCAAGAGGAACTTGTTGAGTTTTAAAGATATTCGCAAAAATGGATATCATATTGAGACAATAGATGAGAATAATCTTGAATATCTCATCATTACCAAAAATGTCTCTGGCCAGAAAAGGGCTATTGAGAAGTTCCCATCTTTGTCTTGTGGTCTGTATTGGACAAGAATTAGTGCAATTGAGGCACATTCTATTGTAAACCAAAAGGTTACCGATTCCAATACTTTTGTACTTTGGCATGATCGATTGGGACACCCTGGATCAATTATGATGAGACGAATCATAGAAAACTCAAATGGGCATCCATTAAAGAATTTAAAGATTCTTTTAAATGATGAATTTTCTTGCACTTCTTGTTATCAAGGCAAGTTAATTATTAGACCATCACCAACAAAGGTTGGAATTGAGTCCCTGCGTTTTTGGAACGTATACAAGGGGACATTTGTGGACCTATTCACCCACCTAGTGGGTCGTTCCGATATTTTATGGTCTTGATAGACGCATCCTCTAGATGGTCTCATGTGTGCCTATTGTCATCTCGCAACCTCGCGTTTGCAAAATTAATGGCACAAATAATTCGATTACGGGCACAATTTCCGGATAATCCAATTAAGTCTATTAGACTTGATAATGCTGTTGAGTTTTCATCCCAAGCATTTAATGATTATTGCTTATCAATTGGGATAAAAGTGGAACATCCCGTAGCTCATGTTCACACTCAAAATGGTCTTGCAGAGTCTTTAATTAAACGTCTGCAATTGATAGCAAGACCGTTACTCATGAAAACGAGGCTGCCCACTTCTGTTTGGGGTCACGCCATTTTGCATGCAGCAATGCTAGTTCGTCTCAGACCGACAAATTATCATAAATATTCCCCGTTGCAATTAGTTTTGGGTCATGAACCTAATATATCCCATTTAAGAATTTTTGGATGCGCGGTATATGTGCCTGTAGCACCGCCATATCGCACCAAAATGGGTCCGCAAAGAAGGTTAGGAATATATGTTGGGTTTGAATCGCCCTCCATTATTCTCTACCTTGAGCCATTAACGGGAGATTTATTTACTGCACGATTTGCAGACTGTCGATTCGATGAGACACTTTTCCCAAAATTAGGGGGAGAAGTTGGTGAAACCAAACGGGAAATTTTGTGGAAAAATCCATCATTATCTCATCATGATCCACGTGCCTCTATTTGTAAAAAAGAGGTACAAAAGATTATTCATTTGCAGAGAATAGCAAATCAAATGCCCGATGCATTTACGGATATGAAAAGGATAACAAAATCACATATCCCTGCGGAGAACGTTCCAATCCGTATTGATGTCCCTATTGGACAATCTTCTAGTGTCATAGCTAATGAGTCAAAAGCACGCATGAAACGTGGCAGACCATTAGGTTGCAAAGATCGAAATCCTAGAAAAAGAAAAATAAAAGATCAAAATGACACTATGAAAGAATCTCATAAAGAAATCCACGACTTAATAAATTCTGAGATTCATGAGGAATCCACTGAGCCCGAGACTCAAGAAAATAAGGAACTATCAATAAATCCAATCGATATTGAGACAAATTTGAATCGATTGGATATAGTGGTGGATTATGTCTTTGCATATAATGTTGCATCCAACATTATGCAAGAAAATGAGGATCTTGAACCTCAATCTGTTGGAGAATGTCGACAAAGACTTGATTGGCCAAAATGGCAAGAAGCAATCCAATCAGAGTTGAATTCACTTGCAAAACGTGAAGTTTTTGGGCCTATAGTCCAAACACCTAATGGTGTTAAGCCTGTTGGCTATAAATGGGTCTTTGTACGCAAGAGAAATGAGAAAAATGAGGTGCAAAGATATAAGGCACGCCTTGTTGCACAAGGATTTTCACAAAGGCCTGGTGTTGATTATGAAGAGACATATTCACCTGTTATGGATGCTATAACATTCCGTTATCTCATTAGTTTTGCTATCCATGAAAAACTTGACATGCATTTAATGGATGTGGTTACCGCCTACCTTTACGGCTCACTTGATAATGAGATATACATGAAAATTCCCGAGGGCTTCAAAATGCCTAATAATTCAAAATCCCGGGAAATATTTTCAATCAAATTGCAAAGATCTTTTTATGGTCTAAAGCAATCAGGACGAATGTGGTATAATTGTCTTAGTGACTATTTATTAAAGGAAGGCTATATAAATGATACCATTTGCCCATGTGTTTTCATAAAGAAAACAACATCGGAATTTGTTGTACTTGTCGTATATGTTGATGACATAAACCTTATTGGAACTCCTATAGAACTCTAAAAGGCAATTGATTATTTAAAGAAGGAGTTTGAGATGAAAGATCTCGAAAAGACAAAATTATGTCTTGGTTTGCAAATTGAATATTTGGCAAACGAAATTTTTGTTCATCAATCTACCTACATAGAAAAGGTACTTAAATGGTTTTACATGGATGGAGCACATCTATTAAGTACTCTGATGGTTGTTCGATCACTTGATGTGAACAAGGATCCATTCCGACCTCAAGAAGAGAATGAAGAGCTACTTGGTCCTGAAGTACCATATCTTAGTGCAATTGGTGCACTAATGTATCTTGCCAATACTACAAGGCCCAACATAACTTTTCCAGTTAATGTCTTAGCAATATATAGCTCTTCTCCCACAAGGAGACATTGGAATGGGATCAAACACATATTGCGGTATCTAAAAGGGACTACCGATATGGGCTTATTTTATGGCAACAATTGCAGTCCCGATCTTGTTGGTTATGCTGATGCTGGGTATTTATCCGACCCACACAAGGCTCGATCTCAAACAGGTTATGTGTTTACCTGTGGAGGCACTGCCATATCGTGGAGATCGACTAAGCAATCAATTGTGGCTACTTCATCTAATCATGCTGAGATAATTGCTATTCATGAAGCAAGTCGAGAGTGCGTGTGGTTGAGGTCTATAATACATCTTATTCGAGATAAATGTGGTGTGAAATGTGACAAGTTACCCATTATTTTGTATGAAGACAATGCAGCATGCATAGCTCAACTAAAGGGAGGATTCATAAAAGGAGATAGGACAAAGCACATTTCACCAAAGTTATTTTTCACACATGATCTTCAAAAGAATGGTGATATTAATGTGCAACAGATTCGTTCAAGTGATAATATGGCTGATTTGTTCACTAAATCTCTACCGACGTCAACCTTCGAGAAGCTAGTGTACAAGATCGGGATGCGAAGGCTTAAGGATGTGAATTGATGCTCTCATCAGGGGGAGTTAATGCGCGTTGCACTCTTTTTCCCTTACAAGGTTTTGTCCCACTGGGTTTTCCTTGCGAGGTTTTTAATGAGGCAACCAAAAGGCGTATTATTAGATATGTGTACTCTTTTTCCTTTTCTAAATTTTTTTCCCATTGGGTTTTATTTTAGTTAAGGTTTTAATGAGGCACATTACTTATTGAGTAGACATTCAAGGGGGAGTGTTAAGAATAGAATTCTATTTGGAGTGAATGTCTATAATTCTATTTGGAGTGAATGTCTATCTTGTGGAGAGTTTTACTTTGTGACTAAGTCATAATTTCTCCTATAAATAGAAGGGTCTTACCCCATTGTAAATCATCCCAAAATTCAATAAGAATTTCCTCTCTCTCTTTCTCTGCAATATTGCTCTTGTTTTTTTATTATTTCATAACATGTACCATAATTCTTGAGAATAAAAGGTATATTTAACCTAGAACATTCAGTAAACAAAGTAGCATCTGTGACCGAATGAGAACATATATTTTCAGACTACACATAGTAGTTGAATTGAAGTCCCATTGCATTTCTTATTTCATATTACATACATATTTAAGGGCTTCATATTTATTTATTTATTTATAAAATAAAGGATTGGAGACATAGCAATGAACAAATTGGGCCTCAAGCTGCCCAGTTACCATAAGATAGCACGGGCGAGCCAGTTTTCGGAAGGGCCATTCAAAAATAGCCAACATTTGCTAAGTTATTGAAAAATAACCACTATTTTACTGCAACATGGAAAGTTCCAGCATAATATACTGGAGATAGGTGCACTTGTGTATAACTTCTAACATATTATGTTGGAACTCCAACACGCGCTAAGTTCCATTATAATATACTGGACTAGTATATTATACCGGAACTCCATTATAAAATAACAGAACTCCAATATAAGAGTATTTTTTCGGATTTTGAACAGTATTTTTGTTCAGATTTATCTTTACATAAAAAGTGGCTAAATTTCGATTACGTTTGAAACTGTGACTATTTTTGAATACCCACTTATAAATCTGGCTATTTTAAATTTCTCCCAGCAACTCACTATTAGGAATAAGGGTTCACCTATCACCTGCTCTGCCCTAATAAAAAATTTCAGACATTAAGTTTTGCGTTGCCCTGTCCTATTTAACTATTTTTCCTGTCCCGCCCTACACCGCCCCAATTACCATCCCTGATAAGAAACAGAAGTTTCCAACTTCCAAAGCAATGACGAGAATCTCTGCTCAAGTGCTCTCTATGTAGCCTCAGTAAACTTGTTCTTTATGAACTTGATATTTCTAGCCTCTTGTTTATAATTATAGTGCACAGTATACCTATAAACACGGCTTTACTAAATGCGGTATATAGATTCTCTAGGACAAACTTGTCCTGATTCCAAATTTATCATACCTCAACCATGGGAGGTGCGATCGGCACATGATGCCGGAAGGCTCGTGCGAATAGACGTTCATACTTAGACCATATAATGAAATTTGGACAAACAAGGCCACCAAGTATAATACTAGAATTAATAAGTTTCACAATTGACCATAGAAGGATCGTTACCATTTTATATACATACCACCATTACCAACATAGTTATATACATACACCTGAACACTAATGAGCAAGCCTTTAAGAGTATCATAACACATAACTTGGTTGGGATAGGGCCCTACCGTACCCAAAATGACTGCAACATATACTTCAGTACCTATCGACTTCTCAATACCTACTCTGGAGAAGTGAAGTGCAACGATCGACAGTTGGAACGTACACCTGACCGGGGAAGGACACCACCAGGTGTATCTGCACATGTGGGCGTGAGCACAATGCCTAAAAGAAAGGGGCGTCAGTACGGAAAATGTACTGACCAAGCAAGCCTACGAAGCTATATAAATCCAAAACATAACAAAAGAGATATAAATATGAGATTTCAACCTGAATGCCGGCGACAAGTCACCGAGAGCGTAAATTGTGGAAACTATATAACTTTAAAGTATAAATGCTTTATAAAAGGTTAAGCCATTCCCGGAGATTATGCATTAAATGTGATATAAGAAAATATTACTCGCCACTCTTTGGGGTATATCCTTTCATATCATACCTGGCCTCGTAGAGGACTCGTGAAGTTTTATTCTTTCATCACATTGTACCCAGCCTCAAGAGATCTCGGTCATACCCGGCATCACAAGGGCTCGGTAGTATTTCATAGCACATTATTTATTACTCGGCTTCATTGAGAGCTCAGTCATACCCGGCCAAACAAGGGCCCGGTAGTATTTCACATTTTATCTCATTATACTATACTTATCAATGGTTGCATAATAAAACCCAAAATCTATAGCGCGACTCGGTAAAGTAAAAGCGTTGTGCAAGGATTATTTTCAAAAGATGCTATATCTAAACTCAGAATCGAGCTTTTCAACATCAAGATACTTATCTGGGGATACCTCAAACTTAAACGGAAAGCTACCGGCAAAAATGTAAAAGATCAAGACCAGCGTTATTGGAAAGGGTTCACAACAAGCCAGTCTTACAACACTGATATCCTTTGGAGGGAGAACTAGCACAAGCCCATGAAAACGTGTAATCCATTTTGTCCCCATACGTATCGTCAGCCAATTGGTCGTGCTACAAATAAAACTTGTCAATCTCTTACTTTTTGTGTGGGGAAATTTGTGGGATGTAACATCATCTCCCCTTCGGAATATTCGTCTTTGAATGTTGTATCATAGTTACTCACTGCAAACTTTTTAGTTATTTTGGATTGTGCCCGCCATAGTAGTCGCACTGTTATCTCCTGTAGTAAGGAACAAATGGGGTAACCTGGATTTCATTTCTTCTTCAGCTTCCTAGGTGATTTCTTCTATATTATTGTTTCTCCAATGTACTTGAACTAAAGCTATCTCTTTGGTCTGCATCTTACAAACTTGATGATCTAGAATAGCCACCTGAATTTCTTCATAAAATAGGTCCTCCGTGACTTGAATATCTTACCTAAGCACTTGAGAAGCATGGACACATGGAATATCGGAACTACTGTTTCCAATTTTGAGGGCAACTCAAGCTTATAACCCACTTGACCGATTCTCCGAGTAATTCGATATGGTATAATATATCGGCAGTTGAGTTTGCCTTTCTTACCAAACCTCACTACTCCCTTCATAGGTGACACCTTTTAGAATACCTAGTCTCCCACATCAAACTCCAAGTCTCGTCGTCGATTATTCGAGTTGGATTTTTTCCTGCTTTAAGCGGTCAATAATCGTCTTCGAATCATTTTCACCTTTTACATAGCCTGTTGAACCAACTCAGGACTCAATAACTTTGTTTCACCAACTTCAAACGAGGCGATAGAAGATCTACACTTCTATCAGTATAGGGCCTCATATGGTGCCATTCGGATGCTAGCATGGTAGATATTGTTTTAGGTAAATGTGATGAGTGATAAATGATCCTCCCAACTCCTTTTAAGTAAAAAACACAGGCTCATAACATGTCCTTGATCGTATGAATAATGCATTCGATTTGACCATCTGTTTGGAGATGAAAAGTTGTGCTAAGGTTGATCCTTGTACCCAATACATTTTGAAATAATCTCCAAAAGTTAGTCGTAAACTGGGCACCTCTGTCCGATATGATGGAAATTGGAACCCCATGAATTCAAACTATTTCCTTCATATATAATATATCGTAATCTTCAGCTGAGAAAGTAGTCTTAACACGAAGAAAATGAGCTGACTTGGTGAGTCGATCCACGATGAACCATTTGGAATCAAACCTTTGGTGTGATAGTGGCTCATGACATATTAGACATATAATATTTTCTTGACATCGCATATACCTATGAACTTGTGAGACGAGAGAGTAATACTATAGAAAAGCCAAGAACATGGAGTTCCCAAATGAGATGTAATACATATGTTGTGCCAAAATATGCAAGACTAACAATAAGGGTTTTTACTGGAAATAGGTACGTCAATAACAAAGGAAAACTAAGAACAATTGGAAAATAGGAAAATAACATCACCAATCCAATGAGATAATAAGGGTAACAATATCACGACACAATATAATGAAAATATCAACCCAGACACGATATATTTTACAATTTTATACCACATCCAAGAGAAGCAATGACCGTATAGTACCAAGGACAAAAACATCACCTCAGTTAAGAGGCGCCTTCCTGAGATGTCTTGGAAGGGTAATGTATGGCAAGGAAAGTGATGTATATGTGGCTACTATCCGCCAACTAGGCTCCCTCTGTATGCTAGATGAGACTGTTAGTGCCTACGGGAAAAATAATATCAAGAAAAATTAAGGGAACGGAAAAGAGAATGAGAATGAAAGAAAGTTTGATTGCATTAATAAAAGCTATTATAGAAAGGTAACACGGTGTCGAGAGGGAGAGACACCAGTATAGAGAATGATTTGCTTAGTTGAAAGTTTGACTACTTGATCCTCCCTAATAATGTTTAAAATAAATAAATCAAAGTTATAGGACATGACATAAATAATCTAGAGAATCATAATAAAATACATGAAGTAAAACAACTCTATATTTACAATAAAAAGGACTTAGATTCCTACAAGGTAAAAAGAAGTTCGTTGGCAGCAATATTGTCTTTGGCATCAGGGTCTACGTACGAGGCGTTGGCCGTAGGGCATGGGTCGATTACGCTGACAATGGGTGCGTGCTTGGGCGCAGCTTACTAAGGGGCGTTATTGGCATCTGCCTGCAGCTGGACGCTGGTGAGGGTTATTGGTGGGGTGACATAGGCACATACACGCTAGTCATTTGGAGCGTCCAAGATCACGGGGCCATCCACAGCGCTAGGTGTTAGGAAGCTTGCCAGCATGCCATGGGGCATGTTTAAGGGGTTATAGGGCATGGCTAGAAAGCGCCCAGTGACATTCTCTCCCACCTGAGTTTGCGATGTTCTCGACATCTTACTTTCAAGATAATCATCAATTAGGTTCTTGTATGCTTTGAGGCTTGTTCCCCTCTCACGAGTATTTTACTCTATATCATAGCCATACCATTTCACCAATAACTCTTTGTGATCTTTCCTTGAAAAGTGAATCACTCGATTAACGAGAATAGCTTATGCACGCCTTTTTCTGGTTGAATTGGGGCCTCAAATACTGGGTATTGTGAGTTGGCTCCGCAAAAGATCCTCCATATCTTCTCGAAAATATTTCAGAAGGCTGACATGGAAGACTGGATGAATCTTTCATCAGGCTGGGGTATCCATCGGTATGCAAATTTCCCAATGCGCTTCTCAATGGGCAAGGGTTCAATGTATTTTTGTAATAGGTGAGGGTGGGGGACCCCTACAAACAAGTATCGCTTTGGAATTTTCACCATCACTTTGTCTCCCACTTGGTATTCAACAAAGCAATGATTTTGATCAGTATGCTTTTTTATTCGCTTATGGAATTTCACAAGATAGCTCTGCACTATTTCCAAATCTTACTGCCATTCTTTCGAGAAGTCAGCGGCTCGAGGAGATTTTAACATGTTGTGGGAATAACAGTTGTTGTCTCGTAAATTTGAAAAGCACTTTTGTTTGTGCTAGAGATTTTTTTGTGAATTGAAATACAATTGAGTAGCATCATGAAGTTTTATCCAATTCTTCTGTGATCCGGTAACAAAATGACGAAAGTATTCCTCTAGCATGCCATTGAACCGCTCCGTTTGGCCATAAAAACTTGAACTATGGCTTAACTTGAACCCGAGGCACTTAAAGAGATGAGTCCAAAGGTTTCCAGTGAAGCTAGAGTCGCAATCACTAACGATGTCTTTAGGTAGGATTTGACAACACAAGAGAAGAAAAGTTGAGTTCTATCTTCTGTCGATATATATTTTGGGGTTGCTATAAATATAGCGTATTTTGAAAACTGATCTACCACAAACAAGATAGTTGTAAGGTCTCCGACCTTAGGTAATCCAATGATGAAATCAAATGACACACTTTTCCCAAGGTCTCTTTGGAACAAGCAATTGCTCTAAAAGTCTCGCTTGTTCAAGCGGTAAAACTTGTCTTTCTGGCATACTGACAATGTCTTCACATACTGAGCAACATCATCTGCCAATTGAGGCCGATAATAAGCACGGTACAATAATGCTATGGTGTGTTCTCCCCCTGGATGGTCGACCTACAAAGTATCATGGAACCATTAGAAGAGTCCTTTGGAGATCTCCTCCTTTAGGAACATAAAGTCGGTTCTCTTTCACCTTCGAGATAATTATTACTAAATTTAGACAACTGAAGAATTTTGAACAGTATAACATAAGTTTAAGAAAAATAAAAATATTCCAAGAGTAAGAAAATATATATCGATGTTATATTAAAAAAAGGTATCAAAATATTAAGCCAATTGATAAATTAATAAAAAGTCATATTACTAAATATATACTACTAAGTACTTGATAATTAATAAAGAATAAATAATTTATTTGATTAATATATAATGTGTAGTTTGTATAGATTTTGTTATATTTCCTCACACTGCAACAACAACAACAACAACAACAAAGTATATTCCCACAAAGTGGAGTCTAGGGAAGGTAATATGTAGACATGCCTTACCTCTATCCGAGAGAGCTGAAATATTTCCTCACACTGCATTAAAAAATAAAATAACATTAATATTTATTTTTAAAAAATATATCAAATTATAATTTTATAAGATTAATATTCTGTTAAATTATTTGCACGTTGCATGGATTGTAACACTAGTTGCTGAAAGGTCAATATACAAATTATAGTGTCACGTCACGAGTTTACTAGTGTTACTATCAGATTTTCTAAGCTCCCTTATTAACCACGCAAAGAAAAGCAGTTTAGATTACTTACGAAAAACCGAAAAAGAAAAAGAAAAAGATAAAAGAAAGCAGATAACAAAAAGAACAGCCCCCCACCCACCCTGATATTTAGAGGAAAGAGTGTCGTACTCTTCATCAACCGGAGTCATAGAATTGTCCCAATTCTGGTAAAACCATTTTCTTCTATATCCCACTCTTCTCTTTCTTCTTTCTTCTCACCCCCCGATCTATCAAGAAAACACTCTTCACACCTACTCTTTACCCAGTAACCCCAGATCTTCAATACCACTGAAATTCTTGTTTCAATTTCTCAGTTCAGCAGCAGCTTTTAGCTGAGATTGAGTATTTATTATGTGTATGTAGAACTTGTGTACATATGAAAGAGTGACGAATTGGGTTGAGGAAATTTTTTGATGGATACACAAAGCTGGAAAGATGTGTACAGGGGCATGTCATCCGATAACATCAAGGGGTTGGTTCTTGCTTTGTCATCAAGCGTATTCATTGGTGCTAGCTTCATTGTTAAGAAAAAGGGGTTAAAGAAAGCTGGTGCTTCTGGGGTCAGAGCTGGTACTAACATCATTTATACTCCCTTTTCAATTTTGAAATTGATATACAAGATTCATATATAATTGATTTAGTTTGTGTGTACTTGTGAATTTCTTTGCTTTAGTGAATAATAGAGGACTGCTGCTAAAGCTACGATGATCTTTGTTGGCAAGATTCTTTTTTTAAACGGATGCATACATAAGTTTTACTTAAACAAATGCCACTGGCGGAGCTACATGCAATTAAATGAATTGATCCCCTTCTTCGAAAAGTTATACTGCATAAATTGAGTAAAAATAATTTTTTTATTCATATATAGAATTTTGAATCCTCTTAACATAAGAGAAATATAGATTTCAATCCCAAATGTGCCATTTTTTAACCTTGTCACAACTCGTGGCTCCACCACTATGGATGGATAGATGATTTTTGAAGTGAACTATGTTATGGGGATCTTATCAGTTGAACTAAACCGGTGAAGTTCTGAATGTGACAGATGGTCTCATTTATAGTAAGCAACTGAAAGTTGAAAGTGAGCCAAGGTTTTATCACAGCTTGGGTACTCCACTCTTAGACGTGACAGCTTAGGGGCTAGATTGCATGTTACCAGGTACCTTGATGCAGTGCCTAAACTGAATGCTAATTACAATAACCAAGTAAAAAAGTGAGAACTTGTGGTTTAAGATTTTGTAAGCTGGTATATTCAACTTTGTTTGAAGATCAGCTTTAAAGAATTCTTATGAGTTCTCATTAATGATAATTAACTTGAGGTGTTTGGTCTAGAGGTTTAGAGATGGAGCAAATGAACTATGATATTATTGAGCAATAATCTCCTACAAATACATGCATGTAACAAACTAGAGAGGATTTAGGACTAGACTAACATCGCATCTAATCATCTAGATAAGATTCGATAGGTTCAAAAGAATATAAATTCAAATCAAACTCTACATCTAATGATAAGAATGAATTATATGATTCTAACTAATCGAGTGCTTATCTTAATACACCCCCTCAAGTTAGGTGTGGTGCAACAACACCTAACTTGTCTATGTAGCTTAAGAAGGTTTGCTTGGGCAGCAGCTTGGTGAGAATATCTGCAGCTTAGTCGACAAAGGGCAAGTATTTCACGATAGTGTGATGTCAGGCCAAGTGGTTGTGAAACACCTGCCCTATATCGACCAAGTTGCAGAGATTCCCACCAAGCTGCTACAGTGGTACCCAACTCGGTCTTCTTCTGGTGCTTAGATACATCAGGTATTACTGCACCACACATAACTTGAGGGGGTGTATTAAGTTAAGCACTGGTAAGATCAGTTAGTTAGCCTTAGGTTATTCATTCTTATCCTTAAATTATAGAGTTTTTGTATTTATATTGGTTTGAATCTATCTAATCGTATGTAGAAGTTTCAATAATTAGATATGGGGCTACCCTAGTCCTAGATTCTTTCTAATTAGTTACACACACAGTATTTATAGGGGATTTGTTATCATTATTATTATCACTAGAGTTTGCTCCTCTTCTTAAGCTCTTTAGGTTGTATCTGATCATCTAGATAGATTCAAAAGAATATAAATACAAATCAAACTCTACAACTAATGAATAACCCAAGGTTAACTAACCGATCTTACTAGTGCTTATCTTAATATGGTTGAGTACCCAGTCCCCCCTTGGTCTAATAATAAACTTGTTATCCCATCTTTGCTTAATAATAGCCTTTTCCAATTTGAATGTGGAGATGATGTTGACCTCTTTGGTTAACTGTCCCTGCTCTTGATGTTTACTTGGCCATGATACTCATTGTCCTTTTGATGCTATTTGGACTTGGTTGAATCCATTGAATATGAAATGTTAGAATAATATTGTTGTTTCAAGTGGTATTTGGACTTGAAATTAGTGTGTTGTGGATTGGTAAATGTAGTGTAGCCTCAAATAGTCAACCAACAAATCCATCTATAGATGATTTCCAACCCTATTTGCATTTGTTGTTCCGTAGTACTATAGTTGCTTGGTTTCAAATTTTTTAACCTTAAACATTTGTTTGGAAGGTACTCCCACTGTCCCAATTTTGTGGTACACTTTGATTTTTAGTCTGTCCCAAAAAGAATGTCACCTTTATATATTCAGAGAAAGTAGAACACTTGAACTCTTTTTACCTTTAATGAAATGATGTGTAGCCACACAAATATCTAAGGCTTGTTTAAGATCATAAATTTCAAAAGTCTTTCTTTCTTTCTTAAAGTACGTACCTAATCAAATGGTGCCACATAAATTGGGACAGAGGGAGTAGTTCATTACATATTGCAACTAATCAACCACTTAAAGGCAGCATGCCCGATGCTCAATCTGGGAACTTATAGTTAGAAATTTTTCCCACATGATATATTTGGTCTTTCATCTTCATTCACATAAGCTTTTAGGATTCTTATACTTTACCAAATCTGTGTTGATCTCCTACATGGTTTATAATGCTTTTCTTTTAAGTCAACATTTGGTGATACACTGTTTCTATGACTTAACATAATTTATTTTGCAGGAGTTGGAGGATACTCATACCTATATGAGCCTCTTTGGTGGATCGGCATGATAACAAGTGAGTTATATACTACAATGCAGTTATTGGCTTCACATTTTTACCCCCTGTTAAATTAAATAAATTTGAACACCCCCCCCCCCCCCTCCTTTTATTTTCTGGCTTACATGCATTAAGTTTCATAGTTCTCACCGTTAATGTACATGCTCTATGAAAAAGAACAAGTTTTATGCGTTGTTTGATTAAAATATAACTATTTCTTGCTCCATTAGATCATCCTGCATGTTCTTGTAATATGCATAATGTGATTAAGCCTCTCCCCTTGTAAGAAGCTTTTGGTTCTATTTGTTTTTAGCTCTTCTTCTTTTCCCCAATAAATAAAATAAAATTGGAGAATATATATCAGCTTCATCCAAGAAAGAAACAAGAACTTAAAAAGAAAAAAAGCTAATTTATTGAACATTAAATCAAGCATTAAGGTAAACTACAAAGTCTCTTCCTCTGAATGACATGCAGCTGTCTAAATCTGAAACTGTATCTTGTTGTGTATATGTCCGCTCTCTGAGTTATCTGGTATTCATACTACAAAGTTTTAGAAAGAATAATTATATGAAAACATCATTTGGTGCTAACTATTTACGTCCACTAACGAGCCCGTCTCTCTACAAGCTCCTCCTTAATGCTCATCTTCTGATTTGCTTTGCGTGTTCAAGTCAGAGGGGGATCCTCATCTTTCTTGTATCCTGGTTGTAACTTTTTCTCAAGGAAATTATGGTGGGAAGGCAGGAAGTTAATCTGTTAAGAGTTTAGCAAGATCGATCTTAAGATGTCCAGTCTAAGACCTTCAATTGGCTTATTATAAATATTCTTCCTTCTCGGTTGATGAGGGTGGAATTATCCTGTTCCAATCTGCTCTGTGTGTTCTTCCTTTCCAAATAAGAAGTGATGAGAGGGGAATGACAATATTACTTTTGGATGGAAGGCTCCCTGCAGAGAATAAGAAGGACAGTGAGGTGGCACTTGGCAGAAGGGCAGCACGGCCTGTAGGGAAAAAGTTGGAGAAAGGCTGTCGCCAGATGAGGCATTAAAGCAACCCATCTGACGGACCCTTGTAGATAACATTGATCAATAGGGTAACTGTACTGGAGCGAATCAAGTATCTTTTGTAATCATACAGCTCTTGCATCTTTTTGATGCCATTTAATGCATCTACTTGATCAAACAATTCTGTTAATTCTTTCTTCTCCATTAATCTGATGAAAATTCTTCCTTCCCCAAACATCATGTTGATACCGCATGATTGTCTTTTCTGTTAACGTTGACAAGATCGGCATGGACTTGGGATTTAACTGCTTTTCCAGGTATTAATGGTTCCATTGACATCAATTGAAGTTTATTTGACCAAAATCTGGTGGCCCTTGGTGTTCTTATCCTACCATTTGTCTTGTGTTCTCTTATTCTGTTAAAAATAAATGATGAAGTTGCCATTATTTGGTATAATAGTTGTTAAAAGGAGAATTGGTTCTGAATAAAGATGCTGTTAGTACTTATTTTTGGAGAGTAGGTCTTTTATGCAGGATCTGTGAAAATTCTAGACTTATACTTATAGCGGAAGTATCTATACAGGTTTGAGACTGAAGATGAACTACTCTGTGTTTGACTTTATTTCTTGAGACGTTTCATGGAGAAAGGATGTATACTGTCTCCAAACTGGCTTTGCAACTATTCTTCCTATGTTAATTGTTCAACCATTTCTTTCTCTTTTTCATTGTATTTGGATCTGATTATTTTGTTTTCTGTCAAGTGTCTGGATTTGATTATTTTGCTGGGGTCTGATTCTTGAAGATAGAACTCTGACTGCTTGCTGCTATTGCAACAGTGATTGTTGGGGAGGTAGCTAATTTTGCAGCTTATGCATTTGCCCCTGCTATTTTAGTCACTCCTCTTGGTGCACTCAGTATAATAATCAGGTATAGTATATATTGTAACTCATCCAGATCTAACTTATGGTTTGATTAATGATTTATTTGTATTTATATCACAGTGCTGTGCTCGCACACATTATTTTGAGAGAGAAGCTACACACATTTGGAATTTTAGGTTGTGCTTTATGTGTTGTTGGGTCCACCACGATAGTGTTGCATGCTCCACAAGAACGTGAGATTCTATCCGTGACAGAAGTGTGGGATCTTGCTACTGAACCAGGTGGTTTCTTGGTTCATATTGTTGTTGTTTCTTGTTTCTCCTTTTTCTACCTGATCTCTCGAGCTTAACATCTTTTCAACTCTCCTGCAGCTTTTCTCCTCTACGCAGTGGTGGTGATAATAGCTGTCCTAATTCTTGTATTCCACTATCTTCCACAATATGGGCAGACACACATTATGTTTTATATCGGAGTGTGTTCACTAATGGGTTCTTTATCGGTATGTAACTGTTCATATCTGATTTGGTTCTTCCAAATAATTATGTATTTGCGTTTCTCCAATTTCCCACATAATTTTTCTTATTGAGATTTCAGCTTTACTGTAACAGGTTATGAGTGTCAAAGCACTCGGAATTGCTTTGAAATTGACATTATCAGGAACAAACCAGCTAATATATCCACAGACTTGGGCTTTTACTTTGATTGTCATTGTGTGTATTCTTACCCAAATGAATTATTTAAATAAGGTGATTAACTCGTCCCTTATCTCCTTATTTTCTTCCTAAGATCTTCCCACATAACTGCAATCTGCTTAATGAATTTTTGCTCTAAGTTTCTCCAATATATCTGCAGTTTACGTGATAAATTTTGTGCATATCTTGCTACTAATTAGTGAAAAATGTTTGTGCGTATGTTGCTAAGATAATAAGATTATGCCAGCCTAGACTTGCTCTTGCAACATACCCTCTTGTCAAAGATGTGGCACGATTAAGCATACATTTAACTCAGGTTCATCATAGAAGTGAAATAAACAATCTGGAGAATGCAAAGCTGCTTCTTTTTTGTAGGGAATTATTATCTCTATGCTACATAATGAACTATTATAGAATCCTATCTGATTTCATGACACAGTCGACATTTTTCTTAACTAAAGCTTAGGGCTAACTTCATCAGGCCTAGGGGTGTAGTGGTGTCCAGGATCTATAAATAAGATATCTCATCTCACAGATACCTGGGGTTTGGAATCTAACTATTAGGACATAACGTGGACTGAAGGCTCAAACTTTTGCCGTTTTCTGAAACTAACATTTTATATTTTGTGTAATATGAAACTCACATCATAAAAGCATGATGTAGAATAAGTTGGAACAAAAAAGAAAAAGAAAGGGAACAAGTTGGAAAAGCAGAGAACTAGTACAGGAGAAAATTACTTTTAGGCTTAAATTCCCATATTTAACTGGGGTGGGATCAACTTGAACAGAGCTTAGTATGGTTTAAGCTTGGCTTATTTGATGAAGTTCAACCATGTTTGTACATATCTAAGGATCCAACGTCTGAAGGAAAGGCAAAAGTGATTTTTTTATTTTGTTGCGTGCTTATAGTCATTATTTTATCTGTCCCTTCACGCTCTCTTTGATGAATCTTCAATGCAGGCCCTGGACACATTCAATACAGCAGTTGTCTCTCCTATATACTATGTCATGTTTACCTCTTTGACCATTTTAGCCAGTGTAATCATGTTCAAGGTAATAACTTTACCTCATCTTGGACATTTTAATGTTCAGTTTGCTTTGTGAATAATAACTACAAATTGTGCTGGATCTGGAACTTAATTCAGTGAAACATCAAGTTTGCTAAAGCCTTTTCCTGGTTGTTTGATTTTCTTCATTCAGTCCTTTTGAACACTGTAAACACGGACATGCATGATGTTAAGCATATCCAACTATTAGGCCATAACATTTTGAGGTCTTGGGTGGTTGAATCGTTGAAGGCAATTTGTTCTAGTGCTTTAGGACAATGTGAAGCTTTTTGAGCATCCATATTTAATTATTTTCATGGTAGCTTCAAGATATCTTAGTCTTCTTGTTGTGTTTGAGTGAACAGGACTGGGATAGGCAAAATCCAACACAAATTGTAACAGAAATGTGTGGATTTGTGACAATTCTTTCTGGGACTTTTCTTCTTCACAAAACCAAAGACATGGTTGATGGTATGTTCTGTGTTTTTCTTATGGTATTTAAGTTGGCATCGTCATAGGGTGACCAATTTCTCAATGCATTTCTTAATGGAATCAAATACAGGTCCTGCCATGCTGCCTGTGCGACTTCCCAAGCACGGTGACGAGGAGAATGGTTTTGGACAAGAGGGTATCCCCTTGAGGCGGCAAGATTCCTTGAGATTACCATAATGTATGATTCTTTTCTTTTCCTTCAGTTCCTATTTATTCCCCGCTTCACCACCATGTCCAACTGTTTTAACCACCCAAATCCAGCTGCACCATTCTCGTAACTTTTATATCTCAGAAGAGTCCACACTCTGATTGTATACTACTGGGGCACTGTGTTATCATATTCAGCGAGGTAAATGAAGGAGGAGCCTTTTCACAGCGTCTTGGAATCATGGAAATACCAGAAATTTGTTCATGTAATTGCAAAGCCTGTAGTTAATCACACATGATCAGTTCCCAATGTATTTCCAAGCAGATTTGGTTCCACAAGAACTTTCGTGACATACCTGTAAAAATTATGAGTATATTTGATTATTTAAGAAGAACCAGATCTGCTTGGTTGTGGCCCGATTCATCGTTCATTCACACAAATGAGACTAAGCTAGTTTGGCATTTGTATTAATGGAATTGGTTCTTACTTTGTAATAGAGCAGGCAAAATTAGTTATATGCATCTCATAGATATAGGATAACCGAGCGCTGGTCTGGGACATAGTCAATGATCTATAATTGTTTGGCCTTGTTCCTTGATTGTTAATAGATTTCCATGCCATTGACATTTGTGGGATTAGTTGAACATAGTTAGTGATAAAGTTAGAGGTGAGAATGTGAATATGATCATGTTTTGGAAAAGTTTTTGAATATTTTTTTCAAGTTCTCAAAAATTGGTTTGGGGCAGCTTTTGGGTGAATTTTACTTCCTCTCACAAAATTTTAATTTTTCTTCAAATAAAATACATGTCCAGACACAAATTTGATTTTTAAAAATTATTTTTTAACACAATTTAAAATTTTTTATTTGTCAAGTTTCTATTAAATTTATATCCGAATGCTAGGTGAGAGAAGGTAACGGCGAAACTGGTCATTTATCATTATGATATATGTTAAGTGGAAGCTCAGTATTATTCGCGCATCTTAATAAACTGGTAGACTTGAACGTATATATCAAATATTTGATTAAACTAACTAGGATTAGTGGCATTAGTCGTTTTTCTTATTTCTTTTTGGATTGCAAAATGTGGGTGAGATGTTCTCACTATGTCGTTCGTTAAAGCAATGATTTAAATGAAAAAGTGAAAACAATTTGTTCGACTAAATTTATTTAATATAAAGCTCTCTTTTTCTCAAAATACCATAGAGATGGAAAGAAATAATGTACTGAAAGTAAAAGATCAGTTCGGTTTAAAGAAACAATGTGAGTATTTAAGATGTCTCTTTTGCAATTTAAAAATATTAAATATTTTTCCAAAAGGAAAATATGCGGTGATCTGGGACATAACAAAAAGTAAGTATACTATGTACAACAACAACAATACCCAGTATGTTCCCACAAAGTGGGGTCTGGGGAGGGTAATACGTACACAGGCCTTACCCCTACCCGAAAGGGTAGAGAGGCTGTTTCCGGCTAAGTATACTATGTAACATAATTGAAAAGAAAGTTAGTATACTATGTGTAAACATATGAGAAAGGATCTATTAAATATCTATCTATAATATATACAAACAGTTCAAAACTTATTAGAAATATGGTAATTACAATATTATACATAAAATAGTAACTAATAATAAAACAAATTTGCAAAAATAAGAAAAGAAGAGAGAATATGCGATTATCGTATAGTCACGAGAGGAATATATTGAGTAGCTCAGACATTAAATAAGAATACATATATATCCCAAGTTCAAATTCTACTTTGGCTTTGGAAATTTATTCTACCTTTTATATATATGTAGAACGTTTGCTCAAAAGTTATTCCATCACTTAAACTCTTCCAGACTATGATTTATTAGCGCACACAATAATGTGAAAGTTTGAAGCACGTCACAAGTTCAATCTTTTTTTATATTTCTTCTTTTCCGATTTTATGCAAAATATTATTATTTACTGAATCTCTATATTTTCAGGATAGCGTTAAAATGTGCGTATAGTTACCTCTCCAAACCTCACTAGTGAAATCTTAGTGGGTTGTTGTTGTTGTTGTTATTGTTTTATTATTTATTGAATGTTGATTTATAGTTATTGTAATATTTTACACGTAGTTTGTAAATATATTTAAAAAATTAAAAATACTTATGTGTAAATTAACATTAAAAATTAAATTTTAACTATTCACCTCAAAGCCTTCATATAAATTGAGACCAAAAATTAATTTAAATTGAGAGAGGGAAGAAAAAAAATAAAAAGTTAATAGACTATATTAGGAAAAAAACAAAGAAAAGAAAAAGGGATGACAACATTGTAGTAGTAACTTGCTTCGGTTTGAAAGAAGTAAGGTTGCAATCATCAATCAGGTTTTGTGAAGGAAAGCATGGGGCCATTGGCGGACACAGTGAGAAGCAAGTCAAAGCAAGCGTTGCTGCTGTGGGTCGATGGCGTAAGAGAAGCTTGCTGTCTCCACCGTGTCATCATCTACTCCCTCAGGTTCTCTTTCCTATTAATTACTCAATCATCTCATTCTTTTTACCCCTTTTTTTTTATCGGAATTTTGATTTTGTGTTTCTTATTTGAAGGTCAAAGCAGCTTGCTATCCGTACGGGTCAGTGTTTTCTGTTGAATGGATTCATCTTCTTAGGAAGGTTCTATCTCTCTCTCTCGTGTGTGTGTGTGTGTGTGTGTGTGTGTGTAATGTATTGTGCACTTGTTTTTGGGTTGGGGAAGCGGTTATTAGTTGAATCATCGGTTTCTAGTGGTCCAAGTGACCACAATTCAGATCTCTGCGGAGACAAAAATCTTGGTGATTTCTTTCCAATTGCGGCCAAGGCCTTGTTGGGCAGAGTAGGTACTCAGTGGAATAGTCAAGATGAGCATATTGCCCTGGACACCAGGACTATTTTAAAAAGAAGAGATAGGTTTCGAGCTACATTCTGCACAATGAGAAGATTTTATGGAAGACTAAAGAGCTAAGTACTAATTATTAAAAGTATTAAGTACGAACCTTAAACTCCGTATATGAGATTTACTAAAGACGGCCAGTCCCAGCTTGGATAAAAGAGGAGGGTTACTAATATATTGATGTAAAGTGCAAAAGGAGTCTGATGCATGTGTTTTTATTAACTTGTAGTGGACCTAAATAGTGTGAATAGGTACAGGCTATTCATATAGCCGGCTCAAACTAATTTGGGGCTGAAGTGTAGTTAGCTGATTGACTGAAGTACAACATGGTCTACATGCTAAAACTAAACAAAATGCTTTTAAGATTTTCATCTTAGAAAAATTGAGTGTTTGCAACGTATAATTGGTGTGGGGATAAATCAGAAGGTCTCGATGATTCTATGTAGTGGTAACATTATACTAGGTTTAAATACACTTATGTAACCTAGAATATTCGAAAATATTTTAAACACTGCATAATGACAGGTAAACTCTTTCTCAAACACTTAATAGTTCAGTGGACTTATCTTTAAGAATTATAAACTTGCAGTTATAAAACTTTTTCATGGAAGGAAGTTGGTCCGGTAAAGCAGGGATATTTGGCTTACAAAATGTTAGTTATTAAATCTTCAACTAAATACTAAATGAGCCTTGCATTGATGTTGTTTTAAAACTCAATTGTTAAAGAAAAAAAGAAGCATGGAAGAAATGCGCACAGGAGGTTCAAACCTGTTATATCTCTTAAGCAAAAAAAGAAATACTTTATATATGTACATTTATGAATTTTTTCGACAAAGTGGAGAACCGCTTAGGTCAATGTGCATCGCTTCTGACATTTTGAATATGGCTCTGGTATGAGGATGAATGACATCTTTTGTTTTGCATCATCTTATAGTTCTTATGCTGCTCTATAATGTTCAATTTGGGATGCACAATTTAGTATTAGCCATGTGATATATGATATAGTTTCCTTTTGCAGTATCTTTGTTCTGAAATCAGTTATCATCCCTGCATTAGAATGGATATTACCTGGTCATTGCCCACAAATCAATTCTCCAGAGTCATGTTCATTTAGCAGTATTTTGGAGTTCTATCGATTCTTACGTGGTGGGCTTGTACAACTTTTTAATGTGAGTATATACCCTTCTTAGTGGGTCCTAATGGTGATCTCGACATTAACCATGTGATCAACATGCATTCTTTTTTCATAGATCATTTTTTCCTGTTGAAATGGAGTAGTCTACTTTTGTAGAGATGCTAACTGAGTTTAACAGAAACTTAACCAATCCCAAATCTGTATTCTGTACTTAGGGGAAAAAGCATTTGTTTCATCTTGTTTCTACTGATATCTGTGCTATACAGGTGTGGAGTGAATTGGATTAGATTAAAGAGGCATCCTTTATGTACTAAATTTCAGTACGGACTTAAGATGCACACGATTTGAGTGCAAGAAAGAAACTTAAGGTGTAATTTTTCAGGAAAAAAGCATTTTAATTGCAGTATACAAGTGATAACCAGTCCTCGAAAGACTTAAAGCAGCTGCTGAAGTGTAAATGTTGGAAATAGGTTTTGTAGTGGGAAACATGATCTTTTTTTGTTGTTTTATATTTCTTTTTAATCGGATTGTGGCTTCATAATGTATTTGGGATAAAACATGCTCCAGTGGAAGCTACTTTGATAAGATTATTAGTAGTTTTTTTTTTCTTGATCTTTACTTATTACCTTTTTTTGCAAGCTATTTTATGCAAAAACACTGTTTTTAATGTTCCGTCTGTATTATTAGCTGGTGTTTGCCTAATTTGTCTGTATCATTGTTATCCTTGCAGGTTTTCTGGTTCTACCCGTTGTACATATTCAGCCTCATTCTCAGCAGTATCTGGTAATAGCTTCCCTTACCTTTTCAAAAAAAAAATTAATTAATTAAAGGATTTTTTTAATTTTTTTTAAAGAATCTAGTGATAGCTTCCCATTTTGGTTCATTACAACAACAACAACCAAGTGTATTCCTACAAGCCATTTTGGATCATTGTGGCAAAATTATTTTGTTTGAATTATTCAGATATACTCCGTTATGTTGTGATTTATCTTAGGCTTAATTGGCCAACAAGGTCTCTAAAGTTGCACTTATGATTATCTTGGCATTTTGGAATGGTTATAGGAGTTTCAGTCAACCAATCAATTGGTCCTCAAGTTGAAATACTGGGGGGTCAGTATAATTTTGGTTCTCTAAAAGTAGCAGTTCTCTAAGTCTCGCACTTATTGCTACATGAAAATACAAGTATCTAATCCAGCATAAAAGGACTCTTGATGAATACTGAACCTAAGTATAATAATAACTAAATTTTGATTCTAACTAGTTGGTATGCCTACATGGATTCTTTGCTTCCAGTGTGTTCTATCTTTTGCTAAGGTCACATTGATTTGTAGAGCTTGTAGGTTTCTTGAGGCACTTTGCTCCTTTGATTTTAAGTCTACCTTATCCCTTTTTATTATCATCAATCTTCGCACTATCACACCTTTTAGTCCCATGATGTTGAGTAACAAACCCATAGTCACTGTGAACTTGCAAATGGAGAATCAAATGGTTGTTATCTCTTCCTTCTCTTTGCAAAGACTACATTATTACATAATTGGAATCCCCCTCTCTGTAGAATATCCTTTTGTGAGCAAAAGAAAATCACTAAGATTCATGATTGAGCACATATATGTATAACTATGCGATCACCACTGTGGTAAGCATACATCAACATCTATATTTATAATGCATATATTCTCACTTAGGACATCCAGATGCTCGATAAAATGATGGTTTTCTTGATCTCCTATGCTTGAAATGATTGTTTTCCTCTGGTAATGTAATTCAGGTACAATGACATTGCTAAACATGGGTTTTTCGCTTTGGAGAATTATGGGGCTCGTGATACTAAGTTATCTAATCAAAAGGAGTCTCAAACTTTGCAAAGCACAGTTCATAGGGAAAAATCAACTGATCTTGAAGGGTATGGTTCTACTTTTTGCTGGTTAATGTACACTGGAGCAATATTTTCCCTCTTCAGAGAATATCTTCCATGTAGAGATGTGCCTGCTATTCACCAATTGTGACTTCTATTTTATTTTTATATTTCATGCAGGTTTATGATCAGTATAGCGGAGCAACTTTATTCAGTCCTCTTACTGACTTTCTTCTTCGTGGAGGTTAACTACTTTTATACATATCTTTGGTTCTCCCTTTATTAAAATCATGTCTTCAAGAATACAATTGGATGCTGCAGGTTTATGTTACTGGACTTATCCCTTACATCGGGAAAGCTCTAAATTTTATGCTTCTGTCATGGATGTATGCATACTATTGTTTTGAGTAAGTGCTGCTTTTTATCTCAATATTGCTAGTTACTGTTCATTCGAATGTTCATAAAAATTGCCTTAACTTTCCAGGTATAAGTGGAATCTTTCTGGACTAAGTTTAGACAAGAGGCTGGATTTCTTCGAATCAAACTGGGCATTTTTTGCTGGTTTCGGTACTACATTTCCTTCAATCGATATCACTCATTTCAATGGTTTGTTTTATCAGTCAACAAATTACAAAGATATGACAGTTTTCTTAAAAACTTCATGAGCACTCTTATTTTTGACTAATTTCGACATTGTTTTCCTATATTAATATCTCGAACCAAATTGCTTGTACCAGTAATACAAAATTCGCCCATTGGTGTCCTTGAATGACTTGTTGGTAATTATTAAGCTTCTGTTCATATCATTAGTAAACATTTGAAACAGAAGTTCTCCTCAGTCGAAACGACAGTGTGAAAGGTCATGCAGTCACATTCTTGTTTAGAGTTTTTTTAACCCTCTAGATCGTGTGAGACCTTTTTCTATTTTAACACATAGTAGTGTTTATCATTTGAGCATTTACTTTTAAGTGACATGGATCATCTTTCTTGCAAAAATTAATCTGCCATTCAACTTTCCAGGAAATCCCTGTGTCTTGGCAATATTTTTGTTCTCTCCACTAGTGAGCTATGGGGTTATGGCTATACTGTTTCCACTGGTAAATACAAAGTTCCAATCTCTGTGTTACTTAGCTAGTTCTTTTGTTTATAACAAGGTTTATGTGATGATGGCAAGCTGTTATTTTGCTTTTTTTGCTGTTTCTGTATTTGCTTACGACTTTTAAGCTTTTCTGCATGAATCTTATCGGGTGGTTGTCTTATGACTAGAGCCAGTTTTAAGAAAACAGTGTAATGACATCAATCATGTGGTGGCAAGTGATTTTTGTTCTAAATACAATTTTTATTCTTTTTATTTTCACATTTATTTTCATTTTACTTTTGGTTTCCTTTTCTTTCTTTTTTCTTTCTTTTTTTCCTTTTATTCTCCTCTTGCAGCCTTGTCAACATTACCGCCACCAACTGCCATAACGACCACCTCCACCTTCTGCTTCAACGCCACTTCTTCTTCTTCTCCAGCGCCACCCCCACCCCCCTCCCCAAATTCCGCCAAGCTCAACAAGCCATCTCCACTGCCACTGAAGCTCACTGGACTCCGTCAAAGACTCACCACTCTTTCCCCTTAATATTCCACTTCCAGAAAGCTCCAACTTCTGCCACCATCCGCCGCCTTTCCACCAGCAATCTCACCATCTCCAACAAAACCCACCATTGAAAGGGGCCCGGCCAACAAACCGTTGGCCGACCACCATTGTTGGACTCCATTACCAACACAATCATGAACAAGAACAAAATATTCCTTCATTACCTTCACAAAATGTGAGCACAAGAAGTCTCTGAATGGAGAATGGAGAAGAATGGAGCACAAGAAGGCCGTTGGGCTGATTTTCTTTCTTTCTTTCTGGGAGAGAGAAGAATGGACAGTGAAGAAGACAAGAGAAGGAAAAAAAAACTATTAAAGAAAAAAGCAAAATAAAAAGAAAAAACAGGAAAATACATATAATAATTAAAAATCCTGCAAAAATAATTTATTGAACCTTTTCTTTGTTATACACTCTCTATGCCAGGTGGCCGAGAAAGGTGGTAAGAATACTACTTCGTTCAAGGGGGTACTATAATGCCTGCAAAGTTTAAGTGTCTTTTTGAAAACCAGGTACTAGTTTAGGAGGGTCTTTATATTCTCCCAAACATAAAAGGAGATTCTGTAAAGCTGCTAGAAAACTACAATGGACAGGAAAAAAGTTGGTCCAAATTGCTGCTTGCAGTGCTTGTTGAGGGGCCAAGATAGCTTTTGGTTTAGCTGTCTGAAGATAGTTTTAATTGTGCAACTTGCAGCACAATGGATCATACAATGAGTTTTATTTTTTGAGTAATTTCTTAAATATAGGCTTTGGACTCTACAATTTCTTATAATTTCTTTAGTGGAGAAGGGTAGATGAGAGGGCCCATTATCCACCAAGTGTCAAACCATGGGCCAATGTTCCTCGGGGATTTCTCATTTATAAAAGAAGAAATCTTATGATGTGATCAAAGGGCAACTGCCAAAAGATTTCTTGGATAACCTCAAATAACGTCCAATTGACATGACATTAATAATTTTTTATCAAGAATTCTGAAATACTTAAATATCTATGGCATTCGAAGCCATGCAAACATAGCTGGTAACTGAATTATTTATTCGAGATTCACGGATAGGTTGAAGAGGTAACACATTTCCAAGATCGAACTTCACGAACTTTGGTGTCACATATCATTTATGGGTTTGAGGCTTTTGAGCTAGTTGTGATGTACTGCATATAAAGATGGGAAACTTTAATGATTCACCCAATAAATTTTGATAAAGAACAATTGCCTTTTCAATTTCTCAAAAGCATTTGTCAAGGTTATTTGGAGTTAATGTAAATTTAAGCTTCTTTTGTTGAATTTTTCTTGGCTCCTGGTGCATTAAGATCATGCTCATTTTAAGCTGTTGTATCCCAGCAAGCTAGATTAAGATAAATGCTTGAAATTTTGTTGCATTCCTTCCTGACACTTCATTCCCTCTTGCCAAGTGATACCGGAGAGAATTTCTCCAAAATATGTTTAACATGCAGCCGACTATAATTCATGTCATGATTCTGACTCGCCTCAAATTATCCTGCGTATGAACATTCTAGAGCAAATTCTCTGTTCATGGTTTCATGTTTCTTTGATGCATAAGTTAAGTTAATATCAGATATGATGGTTATGCTTGTTCCCTCTCACGGTGCTTGAATTTTTCTCTGGCCATTCGTATACAGCTATAGAAATAGAATGATATAATACTCTAGCTGTTGTTTATTTCATGCTAACTTTTATGTCCTGTAGTTTGTTTTAACTGCAACAGGCTCAGAAGCCGACAAAATTGTTGCCTTGCCTAGAAGAAAGTGGAGAGGTGCTGGATTGGGAAGGGTACCAATATTTTTCATTGCCGATTACATGTCGTAAGCTTTCTGGGCTTTCCCTTTTGGATGTTTTTATAATTTTTTTAAGTCTTGGTGCTTAGCTTTATACTTGTAACAAAATATATGCTATTGGATATCATTATTGAATTTGGGTATTTTCTTATCATCGTCATTGTTAGAAGTTGTTTCATGAGGAGCCATAATCCACTTCTCTACTTCTCATATATGGGCCATTCTTGATTTGCTTCTTTCTGTCTTCTGTGCTTCTGTGAAGAAGTAAATGAAAATTGCTGAGAAATGAGAAGAAAATTAAAAAAGCTTAGAGTAAATGGAAAACGGATGTTCTAGGAAGAGCATGAGGGATTTACTCTTCGTATTATTTCCACTTTAAGAATATTTTTTGGCTTCTCTTTATCTTCATTTCATTATGTTCTAATTTGCATTTTCTTACCATTGTGCCCCATGCTTACATTTTTACTCATCACTTCCTCAATTGTATTTTCAATATATACTCCATCCTACTTTCAGTATCATACTTCGAGTAGGCACATGTTCTAAGAGTACATTGAAAATATAATGTACTTGTCAATAGGGATATACCGAAAGAACTAAGTACTCTATAATGTTACTATGCCTAAAAGTTGTGTCACTTTTCCTACATTTTTGTAATTATATTTTAGTCTTCTAGAATTGTAATGTTTTTCACAGAACATTTTATTTTATTTTTAAAGCATTAAAGTAGAATCTTCTTGATGCTTCCATTCTGTCCCCTGATTGGTAAAGCACCTCATTCTACTGCGCTTCTTAAAGCAATGCCACCCAATACAGTCTCTCTAGATTAACTAAAGCAATCAGAGGAATATAATAATTTTCTTTTAGAATCTGCAACAGCAGATTTTTATGACCCAAATTGGAAGAGATCAACCATGAAAGCAAATGCTTCTCAAAAATGAGAGAAGAAAATACCAAGTAGTAGGGATGAGATAATGGTTACTAGTGTTTGACCAGGATGCTCCCTCTTTTCCATAATGCTTCAAAAGAGTCAGATGGTTTTGCATCAGAATGTCCCCCCTGTAAAAGAATGTACATAAACAACGAGTAACTTGATTATTTTCCATCTCTGAAGAATTTGTCTGAAGTGAATATTAGGACCTTCTTCCTCATCGGATTTGAGTAATAACTGTTCATACAAGCATGAGAGCAAAAAGTAGTCATAGTTTTGATGACCTCTCTTGTTGTTGGATAATTTTACAACTCTGGTTTCACAAATTTGTTCCTTGAACTGTGTTCTTTGGGAGCTTTACTAGCTCTGCCATGGTTGGAAAAGCATAAGTTTGCTGAAAATGACTTGGTGAAGGGTATTCTTGAATTGAGTTTTACCTCCACCAGAGATCTTGGCTTGCTTCTACCTTATTTTCTAGTTCAATTAAGAAAAGAAGTGAGAACAATCATTTCCAACAGTTTCCTAGGGACCTAGTCTGAATTTCCTTTTCTGAAGAAGTTCTTGGGCTCCTGTTGATGCAAGTAGAGAATACAAACAAAAACAACAACAACAACAACAACAACCCACTAATAATTACTAGTGGGGTCTGGGGAGGCTAGAGTGTACGCAAACCTTACCCCTAACCCCGAGGGTAGAGATGTTGTTTCCGGGAGACCCTCGGTTGTTTCCAGAATACTTGCTTGAAGTCCTTATACCCTAATTCTTGAATACCTGACCCCTTGGTACCACTGAAAACCATCATAGCACTCTGAATAAACCTTTGTGGGTTGCAATGATATCTTAAAACAATCCAAAATTCCTCCTCTGTATTGATTCTCCCCTTAATCAAATTATCGGTTATCTTTTTATTACTTACCCCACAAAATACAATACTCTCCTAACACTTATCGTGACAGAACATGACTTATATTGCATAAGATTTTTCATGCCAACTTTTTCTAGCTACTCTGCTTTCAGCCTGAGTCATGCAGTTTGACTATTTACGCGTTAGTGCTAATTTTTTTTGCTCGTCTTCTTTTGCAGGATGCGAGTCTTGAAACTCTTTTCGCTGAAATCACGTCCCCAAATGAAAGAGAATAAGGCTCTATGAAATAGAATTAACATGTTTGACATATTGCAACGCGCTCTAACCATGCATAACAACAACAACCTTGTAAAATCTCACAAACTATGCATAACCTGTATTTTATTTATGAATTTGCATTGGTATGGGTCAAAAAATGTTCCCAACTCATCCACGATCACAATATGAACACGTCTTTGTAATTTATCATTCTTTAGTTAAGAGAGGAACAAATAGATCCAAATGTGCTGCTATCACAAATGGAAGATAGCAACTTGGATGATTTTTCTGCATCTTATGTACATTGTAATTGATATGGTCATTCATTCATGTGGATTAATATGTATATATGTTCAAAGTTATTCAAAATTTCACTTACGAGAGTAATGTTTCTTTTATTTGATCACAACTGATTAGATTATGTCATAAGGACTATAATTATTTGTTAAAGTTGCTTCTTTGTATTCGTATGTTAAGACTTAAGAGATTTGGTACCTATTACTTTTGACAACTATTTTCTGGCTGTTGAAACTGTTTATTTGTTATAAAGTGGATGGCTCTTAGCTAATAGGAAGTTACTCCTGTCAAACAAAGTGGGAGATGCAAGGTCCTGGTGTAGCAGCAGGGGGTGCACTACTTCTAAACGGATCAAATCTGGACCAGAAGCTATACAGAAAAAGTGTATAGTCATGACTCGAGAACAAGAATCGTTAGATTATCTAAAGTCCTTCTATCTCGTCTGGTGGGTTCTCTCTTCTGAAATTTTGTTTCTGCTCCAAGTATGTAACTGGAATAGCTTACTATTTGCAGGGAATATGCCTAATTTTATTATTTACTATGTGAGAGAAACATTCACATTGATAATGTCCTAGTCACACCTCAAGCTTTGTTCGATTCACTGTATCATTTTCTAACAGGTAGCAGCGGTACTCGTACTTTGGCTCAAACTACGGTATTTTTTTAAATGTAAAAAGCACACCATTTATAATAGTGGAATACAATAACCAATTGATAATCTCACTAATGGGGTCCGGGAAAGATAGAGTGTACATAGACCTTACCCCTACCCCAGAGGGGTAAAGGCTTTTCCGGAAAATCCTCGGCTCAGAGATAGGATCTGTAACAATAGAAACCAGACAAATGATATCAGCACCGTAAGAGACAACAAATAAATGGAAGGACGATAATTATGGTAATAATAGAAATTAAAAATAAAAATAATAATAGTGTGATGGAACAAAAATCGCTAGCAATCCTAAACAAAACACTATCAGACTAGCTGGTACAACGAGAAAAAACACTCAACTACCTCGTAACCTACAACCCTAATGCACGACTGTCACACCTCCCTATCCAAGGTCATGTCCTCGGAAATCTGAAGCTACGCCATATCCTGCCAGGTCATTTCGTCCCAATACTTTTTAGGCCGGCCTCTACATTTTTTCGTACCTGTCAAAGCCAACCGTTCACAGCTCCTAACCGGAGCATCTAGGTTCCTCCTACACACGTGCCCAAACCATCTAAGCCTCGCTTCCCGCATCTTGTCGTCTATGTGAGCCACGCCCACCCTCTCCCGAATATCTTCATTCATAATCTTATCCAGTCTAGTGTGCCTGCACATCCATCTCAACATCGTCATTTCGGCCACTTTCATCTTCTAGATATGAGAATTCTTGACTGGCCAACACTCAGCTCCATATAGCATGGCCGGTCTAACCACCGCTCTATAGAACTTACCTTTAAGTTTCAGTGGCATCTCCTTGTCACACAGGACTCCATACACTAACCTCCATTTCATCCACCCCATCCTGATACAGTGCGTGACATCCCCGCCGATCTCCCTATTTCCATGGATAATTGACCCTAGGTACTTGATACTCTCTCTCTTAGGGATGACTTGCAAGTCAAGCCTCACCTTCACGTCCGCTTCCCCCGACACATCGCTGAACTTGCACTCCAAATATTCCGTCTTGGTCCTACTCAACTTGAAATGTTAAGACTCCAGGACATGTCTCCATACCTCTAGTCTCTCGTTAACGTTGCCTCTCGTCTCATCAATAAAAACTATATCATCAGCGAACATCATACACAATGGCACCTCCCCTTGTGTATGATGTGTCAGTGCGTCCAACACTAGGGAAATAAGAACGGGCTGAGGGTAGATCCTTGATGTAATCCTATAACCATCGAAAAAGGCCTGAGTCACCTCCCATAGTCCAAACCCGAGTCTTTGCTCCATCATATAAATCCTTTATCTCCCTAATATAAGCTATCGGCACACGTTTAACCTCCAGGCATCTCCAAAGAACATCCCTAGGGACCTTGTCATACGTCTTCTCTAGATCAATAAACACCATGTGAAAGTCTCTCTTCCTATCTTTGTACTGCTCCACCAACCTCCTGATA
The DNA here is from genome assembly GCA_032618575.1 of Nicotiana noctiflora. Taxonomy (NCBI): domain Eukaryota; kingdom Viridiplantae; phylum Streptophyta; class Magnoliopsida; order Solanales; family Solanaceae; genus Nicotiana; species Nicotiana noctiflora. The sequence continues at coordinate 238,728 of JASVEL010001157.1, forward strand.
AGGTGGATAGCTTCCTTAGTAGAATGACCTGGCATGAACCCGAATTGGTTTTCTGATATAGACATCGGCCTCCTTTTATGGTATGACTTAATAACTTAATACCCATGTAGTTGTTATAATTCTGGATATCCCCTTTGTTGTTGTACAATGGGATCACCGTACTCCACCTCCACTCATCTGGCATCATTTTCGTCCTGAATATAAATTAAACAACTCAGTCAGCCACTCTAAGCATGCTATATCCACATACCTCCAAAATTCTACTGGAATCTCGTCTGGTCCGGTATCTTTGCCCCAGCTCTATCTTACGCATTGCTCCCATAACTTTCTCCACCTTAATATGCCTACAGTACCTAAATTCTTGGTGACTCTCAGCGTGACCCAATTCCCCTAAGATGTTTCCGTCCCTTTCTTCATTCAGAAGTCTATGAAAGTACGATTGCCATCTCCACTTAATCTGGGCCTCTTCCATCAATACACGACCTTCCTTGTCTTTGATGCACCTCACTTGATCCAGATCACGAGCCTTCCTCTCTCTCGCTTTGGTCAGCCAAAATAACTTCTTATCCCCACCTTTACCCCAAATTTCTTTATACAGCCGCCCAAACGCACTAATCTTAGCATCAACTCAGGTCGTCTGTTCTGCTGAATCACTGACAAATATTTTCTTTTTTCGATTATGCAATTCTTTGTTTCTTTTAAGTAATGTATCTTGAAGATTTGTCCAGCAATATATACCGTTTCAGTCTTCTTTTTCTCTTGTATTAATCATTGACGTAGCTCTTGAGCAATGGGAAACGGATAATAAGGAGTATCATTTAGAGAAGAATTACTCCAAGCTAGATCGCTTGAGCATTCAATAGATTTGGTTTTACCACTGAGGATGTGTGGAATGGTCGAAATTTCTTCGAGTTCAAGCTCTGGAGATGAACTCTTGGTAGGAATGTCTTACCCCAGGGGTGGACTTATAGCCTAGATTATGAAGCACATGAAACCCATAGTCTTTCTATCTAACTAGGTATTTAATGTATGTATTATTTAGAATTGATCTAATATTATATGTTAATCCTCATGTTCCATAAAGGCTAATTCGTACACTTGGTTGAATACGGAGTTAGTTGGACCCATGAGTTTTAGCATGCCAGATGCTTGAAGCAAAATAAAAGAGTATGTTTGATTTTATTGTGCAGTAATATTAACAATTGGGAAAACAGAAGGTTTTCATAGCTTAAATAAGGAGGAAATAATGAGCTGATGGAGCTCTATATCAATGCTTACAAGTCAATATTCATGAAAATGTATCCAAGGTAAAAATGGTGGAACCAATAGCAGGGAAATGTTACAACATGGAAAGCTGATGAGAAACTAACGAATTTAAACATACAAAGGAGTTAATAATTTAAACATACAAAGGAGAAATCATGCCGGAATTAACCACCTCAGGTGAGCCAACTCACACAAATGCTATTCCTAGCATTGACCACCAGGTGCAAATAAAAAGATCACTTGCTTAACAAAGCTGAGGGTACATAACAATACAGAAATTAGAATCTCCGCCAGAAGGTGAAAGAAGCAAAGCCGTTGAGAGAGGTACAAGGACGGCAGGAGCTCTTTCTTATCCAGAACAATAAAAATAGTATAATTTTGTCACTGGCCAGGCAAAATCAGCTGAGGGAGAGTCAGGATGTGATCAAAGTCCTAGCTACGGTAACAGTCACATGTGAAGTTGGCCTGAACCCTCTTTGTGTTTCAAAGACAGGTCTGCAAATTGCTGATCAAGATCCCTACTTGTCGTGCGTCGATGGCTGGAAGATGATTGCTGTTGCTGCTGCGACTGCGGCAGTTGCTGCTGCTGGTACAATGCTCGTAGTCTTCCTCTTTCTTTTTCCAGTACTTCATGCTCCACTGCACAGAACATTTACAGGGTTTAGTTTCCCCAGAAGTTAATAAAACGATCTTTCTACTATATTAACATTAGTAGCTTTCTGGTCACCACCATCCCCAAAACAGAACAGTTTTTCCTACTTGAACTACATAGCTATCGAACTATAAAAGTTCCTCAGCTGTGATGAAGGAAAAATTAGGCTCTAGAAAAGTTTAAGTTTGATTACTTGAGTTTCTTTGTGAAGGTAGATTCTGTCATTGGAACAGAGATCCACAGTAATCTATGAACTTATAACCTCGTTATTCAATAATGATAAAAGCATGGTGACCACTTCTCATTTGTTGCTTTCTTTCCTTCCAAAGGTTAAAGTTTTAATGTTGAAGGGCTGAAGCACAAAAGAGGGAATCCCCATCTTACTTCTAAGCAGCATCTAAAACCCAACAATAATTTTGCAGTGGAAAAATCTTTTTGTTTTGTTCTAGGGAAAATACATATTTTGCCACCTGAACTAAGGACCAAATCTCTGTTACACACTTTCTGACGACCAAAATCAATCTAACACAATCAACCTTTAAAAAGTATGTCTATGACACACCACTTTTGTACTTGACCAATTTTCACAAAACATGTCTATGCCACGCACCAATAGGATTGCGACATGTGTCCTAAACTTAAAAAAATTACTTAATTACAAATCGACCCTCTTCTTCTTCCTTCACCATCGCTCCACATTCTGATATAATTTCATCTGAAACTGAAAGATTCTCGACCATGGAGCGGGAGCATTACGAAATCATGGTGGTCCATGAGTGCTCTACTGAGAATTGTTATTTGCTTTTTCTTTTGACAACTACCGACTATTCGAAGTATTTGGGCAGTAGCACAGACCAAGTGTTTGATAATTGTTCTCAGAGAGTTCTGCCACTTCTCAAGATATAGATGTTAGGGACAATACAAGTTTCTTTGCTCTTGATTGTCGATGATGTCTTGTGCCATCTGAGATTGATTACAAGGCTTTTAAGAGCAAGCCAAAGAAGGCATTGGAAGAGGATGGTTAATTGAAGAAGCAAAGTGAGGATAGTTCCAGATTCAGCCAACTAACTCGAAATTTCATATACAAATGTAATTCCGACTTCAACCTTCGAAGCTTTGCCGGCAATGGTGGTGGTTTGAACATTACTCCACCCAAATCTCACCCCAAACAGTTTTTACAATTCAATTGTTTATCTCAACAACACCACAATTTTTTAATACAAATCTGAGATATAAAACTTATGTAGATTATTTGCTGTTTGGGCCTTAGAATTGATTAAGAACTAATTACTTGAGCATATAAACTATTGGAAACAGCCTCTCTACCCTTTGGGTAGGGGTAAGGCTTGTCTACATATTACCCTCCCCAGACCCCACCTTGTGGGACTATACTGGGTAGTTGTTGTTTATATAAACATTAGAAAGGACTGATTTGAGGAATTCTGAACTTCCATTGTTGAGTTCTTATGAGTTCAAACCCGAGTTAAAGTTTTAAGGTTTTTTTTTTATTTTCTAAGTAATTTTTTAGTTCACTCACCCTCTTTATGTGTAAGACGCGAGTGCCAGCTAAGCATAGTGGTGAGTCATAGGCACACTTTTGAAAGGTTGCGTGTACGATAATTTTCACCGTAAACTTACGTATTTTGCCTTTGTTCTATAAGAAACTTCGACATAGTCCCGCTATCCAATGGAAGAGCAGATAATAACTTTGGTTGAATCGGTACCTATATCTCTTATATTTTTTTATTATTATTAATTTCAATATCATTTTTAACTAATTAAAAGTCAAAACAGCCCTTGTAACAAGCAGATGTATATCCTTTCAAAAGTGATAGGAAGTAAGAACTAAGAACCTGAGTTGCTTGGACACGGGTCCGGGTGTCCGACACGGGTGCGAATCTAGAGGTCGGATCCTTCGAGATGTAAATTCTAATATTCGGGGATATGGATCCTCGTACGGATACGGGTGCGGGGATCCGGCTAAAAATAATTCAAAAAAATAAAATATAAAAATCTCTCTAAATTATGAGAAATTTTGTGGAACACTCTTACGTATACGTATAGCTTGTAAAGTGTGAATTTCTTTTCTATTCTCAAGTTGTAGATAAGTAAAAGATTGATTTCCTAGATAAGTTATGCTATTTTCTTCAAATTTATCCTAGTTTTGGTTTTGATTTTGGAAATCAAATTGTATCTTATCTTGAATTTTTCCGTCCGTCGTGGTCAAAGTACCCAAAATTATTTGACCAGATCCGATACGGATTCCATACCCACGCCCATACTAGTGTCGTGTCGATGCGGATGCGGCACCTAAAATGTCATGTCGGAGCAACTTAGGTAAGAACAATGTATACTACTGTATACACAGCTCTAAAGGAGCTAGACAAGATCATAAATTAATAGATTGTACTGCGTACACAGTTCAAAAAGCTATACAAAATCATAAATTCATAGAAATTGCAGATTTCCAGGATATCTCTTTTCCACACAAAAAAAAAAATGATGCTTTTTGGAATTACACAAGTTGTCCCCATTTCTCCTAGAACAAGCAATTTGCTAATGAGACTCACCCATTGCTCAACACAATGTGCTTCCAGTTTTAGGAAAACGTAACCCAGTTTACTAGCTCATCTTCAAAACCGACCTTACTTACATCGAGATTTTTATTTCCCATTAGAACACCATTCATGTGATAATTCTTTCAAGATAACCCTAATTTCCAACTATGCAGGTTTAGACTAATTATATCCGTGCTGCATATTCAACTTTTCAATACCACTTCAAGCTGGAAATAGCAGATACAACAATAAAGTATGACAGATAAAGAAGAAACTTACAATACTTTATTAGCTGTTCTTGAGCTAAATTTTCTAAGCGCTGCTTTAAGGCTTTATTCTCCATGCTTAGAATAAGGCTCTGCTGGTTAAGGAATTCAAGCTCAGCGGACACTTCAGAACCTTCAGCCTGGAAATTAGCAATGACCAGATCAACGTTTTTAATACAACATGCATCATACAGACATTTCTAAGAGTATATTACTTAAAGCGTCTGTGAATACACACCTGCAGAGCTTGTACATTTCTTTCCAGCTCAGATATGTATTGAAGCTTCCGAACTCGTGATCGTTGAGCAAACTGTCTGCATTACATGTCACCTTGTCTTTAATAAACTTCATTATATGTTAAATAAAATCCAAATAATATCCAATTAATAACACGAAGACTAGATAAGTGAATCAGTTGGCATATCCGATAATAAAAGAGGATAAGTTGTAGACAAAACATATTCATCCACAACAAGTGGAAAATAATTTAGTCAAAACAAGTGTGGGAAAAAGTCGAAGAGAGATGGGAAAAGAGACTTGCTACATGGAAAAGGCAGTACCTATCACTGGGAGGTAGGGTGATTTTTTTTCTTTTTTTGATAATCATGGTGTCCGGACTAGCTTACCCGCAACTCGACTAAATTCACGGGATACCTACTACCTCCCACCAGCAACAGATAATTCTGTCCACCAAAACTTGGACAAATGGGATGAAATCACCTAGTGCTTTTGCCTCCGTAGGAATTTGAACCTAAGACCTCATGATTCTTAACCCACTTCGTTGACCACTGGACCACACCCTTGGGGTCCTGGGAGGTAGGGTGATTCTTATCAAGAGTGTCCTTGATTCTCTTCCAGCCTATCTTATGTCTATTTCCTCTGCCAGTGAATGCGAGGACAGAGTTGGATAAGATCAGGAGGAACTTTTTGGGGAAGGGAAGCAAAGAAAAAAGAACTTTTCACCTGGTAAAGTGGGACAGGGTGTTGATGGATAAAAGAAATAGGGGGCTGGGCACTTGAATGTGCACAATAGTAGCTTACTTATGAAATGGTCGTGGAGATATGGCAGAGAAGCAAGGAGCTAGTGGACAAGAGTGTTTACCAGAAAAGATGGTGATTAAAGCCTATGTATTCAGGTCCCGTACACATTTCTCATGGTTTAGGCTTATGGAAGCATATGTGCATCTTATGGGCTGCTTTTGAATTGCATAAAAGGTCAAGATTGGTAACGGAAGGAATATATGATTTTGGCACGATGCTTGGACAGGACCCACACCATTAAAGATCATGTATCAAGTTTTAGGAGAAACTGCTCTGATTGGGAAATACCCAGAATGGCTCTCTCTGAACGACTTAGAGAATGTATCTCTCAAACGCAGAACTATGGTCTCTCTCTGTTAATTTTTGCCACAAGGCAACCAAAAATGAGGGAGACAGCTCTACAGTTGACCATGTAAACAATTACAGAAATCTAGAGCACCTTACAAAATCAGTTGTTTTATGTGGCTGGTCACTCACAACACATGCCTCACTCATTGCAACCTACAGAGAAGGGGAATGACGATATGCAGCAGGTGCTTTATGTGTAACAACAAGGTGGAAAGCTGCAACCACCTCTTTTTGCATTGCCCAGTTGTTAACCAGATTTGGTCGCTTTTCTTTTAGTACTTATTCAGGATGCAATACCTCATGCCATATGTATTAAACAGTTACTCAACCACTGGGCTTCCAGGGGAATCACAAAACCACTGAGGAAGATATAGAACATGGTGCCTGTTAGTGTCTGTTGGGTTATATAGAAAGAGAGGAATGCTAGATTTCATAGAATCTTTACAGGAATAGGTATTTTGTACAGCAGGGTTCCTTCCTTTTTCTTTTTTTGTAATGAAGGATTCCTAACCAGTGTACTGCCATTGTACTATCATAGTGCCAGGCTGCTCTACTTTTGAAATAATGTTCACTTACCTATTCAAGAAAAAGAACATATTCTTCTCCACCTAAAAATCAAAATGCTCCATCTCTATCAAATTAGATGACAGATGACCATTTGATTCATGCGAAGTTTAGGAAAATGTTTTGGGTAAGTTGATACGTCAAAGTTAGCAAGAGAGGTGCTAAAAAGAATTGAAACACATCAATAGTGCAGCAATTTGTCAAATATAAATCACTAATGGGAAAAGTGATATTAATTACTCTCTTTGCATTGCACAGAATCGGAAAACAAAAGCCCCTTCATAGTGGCTTGCTTCTCTTGGTTGGTAACAAAGAAGGCATATTTGACAGAAGACTCCAAAAAAGGTTCACCAGTTTGTGTAGCAGGTTTCATTTATGTGGAAAGGAATCTGAAAGTGTAAATCACCTCTTTTTAAATCGTAATGTAACTGCTCAACTATGACAAATCTATCTGAACATCAAAGTCCTTAAATGGGTGATGCCCAGAACTCTCATACAATTACTTTAGTGCTGGAACAGGGGCAAAAGGAAGAAAAAGAAGTCATTTTGGTAGATTACCTTTCCAGCTAATATTTGGGGGACCGTACGGAAGGAAAGGTACACCAAATGCTTTGAAGGCAAAAGCAAATTCAATCCAACAGATCAAGTTTAGCTGTTCACTTTTTTCTTTTTGCTAAATTGTACATATTCCAGCACTCCTTTTCCTTAGAGCTGCAGATCTAATACAATTACTTTTTCTATAGAATTAAAAAAATAAGTTACCGTCCATGCATTATAATGAACTGTTGAAGGTGGTAAAGTTTACGTTTAGGAAAAGGGGTCCATGAAATTCAGGAGTGAAAAAGACAAGGTCAAGTAAGTTAAGACGGAAGGAAGAAGAAATGTTCCTGACATATATATCCTTCTTGTAGCATAAAAATCAATTTGTTGTTAGAAGTTAAATCACCTAGTTTTGTCAACATCTATGGATCGATAGGATTTGAACACCATAGGCATCCCTTGAAAAATTCAAAGAGCATAGAATACCCTACACTTTTGCCGTAGGCCGGTATCCTGTTCAGTGTACAATATCATTAAAGTTTAAGAAGGTAATTAACAAAGAATCATAGTAATACTTAATGTATGGCTGCAGACATTCAGAAGAAAAAAAAAACATGCTAAATTACTTAATAATGAAAGTTAAGATCCCATTTTGTTTTCAGCTATCCTGGTTATAAGCCTCCAACTAACCAAAACATCCAGTAAACTGATAGTATGGGCATGCAACAAAAAGAAAAAAGAATGATAGACAAACCATGAAAACAGAAATCAAGAACTATACTATAAACAGAAACAAAGAATTATCTTAAATATTAACTACTGCAGGAACTATGTCTTCTTGCAAATTTCAACATACAGAAAATATATTTATTCACTTCACAGCTATTTCCTTTGGAGTTGCTGAGAGAGTTACACTTACTGCTTTGCACGTTTCGTGTCACTTTCTGATGCAGAACTCTTGCTGTGAGAAGAATCCTTTCTTTCACCTGATCCCACTGGATTAGGAGGGACAGATTCAACTAAATCCTGCTTGTCGCTTCCTGCAGATTTGGGCCTCTCTCCTTCTTGTGGAGGACATGATGCTCCCAAGCTGCGAGTCTTGACATTTTCCCTAAAAGGGGGCCGGCCACGGTGATGTTGTATTGCATTTGGAGAAGCATCCCTTGCCCTATTCATTTGCCGGTTTGAGAAGTTTTGATCGACATGAAATGTGGCATGCCGAGCATCTTTGTAATAATCAAAGTCTTGGGATCCCCAGGAAGGGACAGGAGTTAAATTTCTGAATTTGTTATCATCTTGAGCTATGTAATCTAATTTTGCAATGTTAGAAGCATCATGATATGTAAAGGAGTCACTAGATGAACGTCGATGGCCACCTCTGCGTACTGGAGTTTCCGGCTCGTTAAGAAGATCATCCAACCAAGATGGTTGCTCCTCTATAAGACAGCTTTCAGAAGAAGTGCGCTGATGGTGTGAACCATCTCTAGATTTTGAAATGCCTCTTTCGGTGACAGCAGAACTAGGGACATAATCAACATACGAGGGGGAAATGCTTGGAAACGGACTTTTAGGAGGCAGTAAAGAGCTCTTTCCATTGTACACCATATTTCTCATGCTAGATGCCCCCTTGGAATTTGCCATGCAAAGCACAATCCCTGCAAAACAATGAAATGATTGTACATATGTGAAAAGAAAGAAAGGAAATAATTGTTTCCATATTATGCAAGATAGATTAGAAGCAACTTATTGTAACCCATCCCAAAAAAATGTAAACAAGTAAACTGTCCGTTGGAAAAAGATTCTAAAACTACAACAGCAACCTACCCTGTATGAAATCCCATTTAGCACGCGGTAAAGTATCACCAGGAAATCTGAAATTTTCTATGCTAATAGAACGATCAACATAAGACAGTTTTCCAGCCGAATACTAAGAGGAGATAAAGAAACAAGAGCCATTGCCAATCATTCTGCACATTCATGTCTACCAAATGAATAGAACACACCCAACCATGGAATAAAAGATTCACACAAAAATTGGAAAAGCTAGTTTGCCTCTGCAGCAGGTGATCAAAGAGGATATCAGGATATGGAACAAATGGATCGTGGACATTTAATTTAAAGATGCTAAGAGTGAACGAAAGGGGAGGAAGAGAAGATAAGGAGTATGTTTATCACCACCAACAGAGGGTATGCTCACCTCAACATTGCAAAAGCACCCAAAACAGATAGACAGAATGAATGCTCAACTTAAATTTGCAAAAGCACTCAAAACAGATAGATACAAAATCCAAGGAAGAACTGCCATCTTCTTCTATGTGCAATTTTTTTCTTTTATCTTCGTTGTTCAGAGGAAAGAGGATTAAATGCATAGAGCATGAGGGAATCCAAAAATTCATCGGAACATTATGTTCGCTACAAATCAAAGTATAATCTATCTGGTTGCGGCTAATACGCCATCATTTTGGGGAAAAGGACCCACAATAAAAAATCAATAACAAGGGAAAGAAGAATACATAATATCCCACCATCTTCAAATGGAGTAAAAAACCATTTCCTAACTTTGTGATAGGAAGCTATGCTTTTCTTTGGTAATACTGTTTTATGGGAAACATAGAAGTATAGGTGTGCATACACACTTCCCAGACCCCACTTGTGGGACTATACTGGGTCATTCTTGTTGTTGTATAGAAGTATAGGCCAGACTTATAGGCCTGACTTGGGGTCTGTAAGAAGAAACTTCAACGGATTGGAATTGGACATTGTTTTGAAGTTCTCGCTTCTGTACTTCACTAGCAGTCTAGCATCATGTTGGCAGTGATCAAAACATGTTGGTGTACAGGTACAAATTATGGATGAATCTCCAAGGAATCAAATTACAAGCTTTCGTTCAGCTTAGGAGCAAATAGCATGGATTTCATTTAGAGAATTAGATTGAAAGTGCTTCTCCTCTAGCTTTAGCAGTAAGCAAAGTAAAACTTTGCTACATGTTTGAAAGAACACAATAAGTGTCAATCAAGCTAGTGTATGTTTGTATTTATAGATCACTACAACCAAGTAGCTCCAGGCATCCAAGTTCAAGGATACAAATCAAAGCCCAGCATCGTTCGCAGAGCTTGTGAAACCAGTTTCCATTTAAGAAGTAGATCCACACAAAGTAGGAGAATAAGGCTTTCGTCAACATATACACACATAATCAGAGCTTAGTTTCATGTCAAATATCGTAAAGAGGAAAAAAGAAGTAATATTACAACCACTGATTGGGCAATTAGGAAAACAAAGTAATGTAAAGTAAAGAAGGAAAATATTTTCCCCCAAATTTCAAGCTTAACATAATAATTTGTTTCTCTTAATTCAATTTTTCTCATCTGGAAATGCAAATGATCAAACAAAAAGGTAAAACACTCAACTAATTTTCTCTCTCTCTTTTTCTTCCTTCTAATTATTCTACACTTAATTGGCCTAACAGTTCCAGCTACCAAAGAGACGATTTCTTAAATAATAAATAAATAAGACAACTAAAGAAGATATGAAGAGAATTATACCAATGAGAGCTATCAAGGGGCGATGTGAAAAATGGAAGAATCAATGCTCACTGCAATTGCTGCTAATCCCTTTCTTCTTATAAATCTCTCTTTACTTTATTTCTCCTTCACGTCTCATGTTGAAACTTGAAAGACAAACCCAAAATGAGATATCTGGCTTTTTAATACTTTTGGTGGTCTCATCCCCATTATTCTTTTTTTTTTTTTGTTTCCCGATATTCAGTATTTATGTATTCATATTGGAGCCCCACTATATCCGAGTTCGCGCCGCTAGGATCCCTTACAGGAGAAAGCGCCTCCCTACCAAAAAAAATTTCATACCCAGGGCTCGAACCGACACCTCTGGTTAAGGGAAGTGCATGCCAACAATTTATTTTGAAATTATTATAAAATGAGTTTTACGTGATTTTTTTTTTGGATATTTTCACACACATTAAAAAATTCACTTTTTAGTATTAATTAGCAATAAAATTAATTATATTAATTTTTACTATTTCACATAAATACTTCTAACACATATTCTAACGTTATTTATTCAAAATATAATGTAGGGAAAAAAATAATTAATTCATTCTTAAAATCTCGAAAAATAACTTATTTTGGACCGGAAGGAATAAATTATTTAATGGTTATACTTTTACTTCCAATTGTAACTTTGATTTTCTTAAAAAGAAATTGGAGAAGCTCAAATGTGTTATTATTTTGTTGTTCTAATCTTGCGCTTAGTAATTCAGAGGTTATTATTCCACACAAAATGTGCAAAACTAATACTACAATATGGTTTAAACAGTTTCTGAATTGCTAATCCCAAGATTTAACAATTGCGAAATAGAAAAAATTATATATTGTGTTCCAGAATTCCTCATCCTTGTGACCAAACGAGCCCCTATTATACAAAATGCTCTGAATAATAAAGTAACAATCATTTACTATAAAAGTATATAACAATTATTTACTATAAAAATCAAAAAATATTGAAACAAATTATAGAGAGTTTAACTCTCTCTCTCTCTCTCTCTATATATATATATATAGAGATCTCTATAACAACAATATTTGTTTCAATATTTTTTGATTTTTATAGTAAATGGTTGTTATATACCTACAATAGTGTTTGATATTAAATATATTTTGGTTGTTATAAGCAAAAAATATTCAAAAATTGATCTATTAAATGTTACGTATAAAAGATAAAAGAATTATTCATATTTAAATACTCAAAATATATGTAAGTTTTACTAATTAATAAATTCGTAACCAAATGTATAAAGATATAAACTCTAAAGCATACGTTATAAAGCTACTACAAGATTAAATTATTGCAAGATTAATGAAGAAATTTCGTAACTGTAGCTTGTTTTATGGATTTCGGTCTCTTAACAATGATATCACGTTTGATTTAGCACAAATTTGTGTCCAAACTTTCAGCAAAATAATACCTAATAGCTTTCCTTTAAAGGTAGATGTTAACAGTTGAATCTTCTATCTCGGTCCAAGTAGCAGTAGGCTGAGGTTAAAATCTTTAAACTTATTATGGTAATATTATTATAGATTCTATATGGATGTTATAGATAGGTAATTTTACAAAGAATGTACTGCTCTAAAGATGGATATTACTTTATAGGTAAAAAGTTATTATAAAGAGGTAAAATATAATATATAAAATTAGTTCTGAGAAAAACTTGAGTTTTATAGTGAATGGTTGTTATATGAAGATGTTGTTTATAGAGATATCTAACCGTAGAAACATGTGCACACAAAGAATTGCGTCGAACTAATTTGGAACTAAAGTAATGTTGATTGATTAATTTTGGACAATTCACGCTCTTGAGCTAACTTTGAGGTTGAGTTAGGTCCAAATATCTATTTTCCTAGGATTTTTACCTATTTATACTGCGTTATAAACTTATTTACCCTCATAGAGAGGTTATTACTTAATTACATTAGCATATACAATTTATCACTTATATACAAATAATATATTAGACTCCAATTTTACATATTTTAGACTTCATTCTTCTCTATTTTTCTTCTCTCTATAGATATTTCCTCTTCAATTTAGCTTTTGCAAATGAACATGCTAAGAGCTTTGAAGAATGGTAAAGAAAAATAATTTAATTGGCTAAAAGCAGAGAATACACAAAGCACCAATACAAATGGGCTTCCATTACTTTTTTTTAGATGAATAAACAAGACATAATTATATAGTTGTATATAAATTATATGCAAATTACAGGTTTTGACCTGATGATGTACAAAAAAAGTTTTAAGTTGTAGATAAATTGAGATTTTGCTCGGATTTGTATATATTTTGCAAAAAACTTTAATTACTTTAATAAATAAATAAAATTAGATAAATCGGGTAAATAAGTTTAAATTTTCGTATAAAATACGAAAAAGTACCACTTCCTTGTTATAGTATTATAGCCATGTCCAACCCAATTCATTATTTATTCAATATTGAGTTTTTCAAGTTTTCATGGTATTAATAAATATATTAATGAAATTCTTTTATGAAGGAAAGATTGTGCCAGTAGTTTAAGTAGTATTACTGTTGTCAAGTATTGTCTCAATCATAGACGACGAGGATGGCTCATAACCCACTAACTAATGTTGTAGTGAGTTGTGACAGAATCTTTACAGCCATTACTATACTACCACATAATACTGCATTCTTAAAACGAATTAAGTTTTAATAGCTCATTTGTAAAATATTTGGTACTTGATAAGTAATTTGACCAACTTCAACAAATTATTCATATGTTAGTTACTCTGGCGAAGTCAGAAAATTATTCAAAGGTGTTCAACTTTGAACACGAAAAAATAAATGTAGAGCTGCAAGTTTGATCCTGCATCTCTAAAATAATTTTGATCACTATTTGCCACTGGGCTATAGCTCTTGACTGTTGTAAGGGTATTCAATATGTTTTACATATATATAAATCCTAATATTTTACCTATATACATAGTATTATTTTTCAACGAACCCTTGCTACCATGTAGCTTCGCCCCTATGTGTTAGCAAAATTTTAATTCCTTTAATATATGCAGTTCGTATTAATAGTACAACAACAACAACAACAACAACAACAACAACCCAGTATAATCCCACTTAGTGGGGTCTGGGGAGGGTAGTGTGTACGCAGACCTTACCCCTAAGACCTTTCCACCTTGCTCTTGTGGAGACTCGAACTCACAACCTCTCGGTTGGAAGTGGGGGTTGCTTACCATCAGAGCAACCCCTCTTGTCATGCCAAGAAATACATATTATGGTTTTCTTTATGTGAACAAAAGCACAAATAACTAAGTACATAATATAGTTCTTATGAGTCACAAAGTCTAATATGATGCTCAGAAGTACTTTACAAAATCATTAATTTTTTATTAGCTCCAAAGATTATATATAAAAAAAACTTTAGAATACAAGAATTGTATTAGTTCAGTTCAATACTTAAATTATTATGTGAATAAAATAAGTATATCCATAGTTTATGGAAACAGCGAGTATTATAGCCTCAAATGTAGTTTGTGGAATTTGGAGAGAGCTGTCACATGGTCCCCCTTTACCAACCTGCCAATCTCTCCTTAGGATTCTACAACTCAAGAAATGGGAAGTTCCAACTATGTATTGTACCTATAAACATAGATTTTTTTTTTTTTTTGGTTTTCCGTTCGGTGTTCGATATTTGTATTGGAGTCCGATTACAATCGAATTCGCCTCACGAAGGGTCCTATTCTGGGGAAAGCACTCCCCACCAAAAATACTCAGAGCTCGAACCTGAGACCTCTAGTAAAGGAAAGAGCAATCTCGTTCAATGCACCACATATTTTGATGGTCATAGAATTTGTTATTCATTGTATTATTATTTGTGTCATACCCAAATCAATCTCAAATGACTAAGGAGAATCCTAAGGAGAATCCTAAGGAGAAATTGGTAGGTTGGTAAAGGGCTACCTTTATATTTACGAATCAACAAAATTAGTGGATAAAGGGCTGCACATTTATATTTTTTCATTTAAATATCCGATTACAAGAAAATTTGAACTGCCAACAAAAAAATCAGTTGGTAAAATGATCAAAATCAGTTGATAAATTGGGTTACCAACGGATTTAAATTTGTCGCTAAAAGGCTAGTCGATAATATTTACCAACCGATTTGAATTTCTAAGTAAAATTACCAAAGATTATTTGGTTGGAAATAGCAAAAAAAATCCCATTAGTCACTTGTCTGACCAGATGGAAAAAATTTCGTTGGTAAAATTATCAAATTTTATTCGGCTGCCAGTCAGTTGGTAAATTTGATAATGAATATAAAAATTTGTTGGAATAAGGATTTCAACTTTCTCATATGATAATGGTGATTTGCAAAAGAGAAAGTCGACTAAAGACGATGATCTAAAGACGACAAGGTTCAGGGACAATGTACAAAGTTTTTCGGAGTCATCAAGGTTGTGTCTGAACAAGGCTCTAATATAATAGTCTAAGTCGGGTAATTGATGCTGGGCCTATAATGAAGTGGAGGCATTTGTTGGGCCCAAACTTTCAATTGGCCTTTCTGGATACTACTAGAAGATTCTTTACAAATTTAATTATAAATAGAGTTTTTCTTGTTCTTGTATTTATCTCATAGTTAGTCATTCTTTTACCAATAGCATAGGGACATGTGTCATAGGTGGTTACACGTTGATTTCTTTTTAGTTTCATAAAGACACGGGCTGTACAAAGAATAATTCATTCAATACACAGAAAATTTTCTCAATTGTTCTTTAACATCATGCTTTCTGATATGGTATAGAGGTTTAAGGTTTAATCCTCTTGCTTCATTTTTTTTAGTCTTCTTCTTCATATGCTTCATTATTCACCATGGGAGATACAGTTAAAGATGCTTCTGCTTCTATAACTCGGTACTCCTCAGGTGACACAGGTTGTTGATTCTTCAACAGCAACATTCATGCTCGATTCATCTTACCCCTTCTATCTCCACCTATCAGACTCTCCTAGGATGATGCTTGTCAGCTTGATTTTTTATGGAAAGGGATATGGTAGGTGGCGTAGGGGAATTCTCATTGCCTTGTCAGCTAAAAACAAAGTTGGGTTTATTGATGGTTCCTTTCTTCAACCCAAAATCTCGTCTGATTCTTTTACACCATGGACAAGGTGCAATGACATGGTCATTTCTTTGGTTTTGAACTCTCTCTCTTTACGAAAATAATAGAAAGTGTTCTTTATTCCAAAACTGCAAGGGACGTTTGGACTGAACTTGAGGAGCAATTGGGTAGAGCAATGGTCCTTAGTTCTAACAACTGCAAAGGAAATCATAGAATTAACACAAGCAAATCTGGACATTGTTGGGTACTATACCAAATTGAAACGACTTTGGGATGAGTTAGACATCTTGGACATCACACAACATTGTACCTGTGATACTTCATGTGGAGGAAAGAAGAGACACTGCAAGTCTCAATAAAATAGGAGACTTATCTAATTTCTCATGGGGCTCAATGGTGTCTATGTTGCTGTAAGAAGCAGCCTGCTCATGCTGTCTCCATTACCCTTAGTCAATCATGCTTATTCCCTAATGATCAATGATGAGAAACAAAGGAAGTGTCGATCTCTCAGTATGTTCCTTCTTAGAGTGCTTATGTTGTATCTCAACAACCGTATAGAGTTGGTCGCAAATACTCGCCTGATAAGAAGCCAAACACAGAAGCAAAGAAGGGTAATCAATTTTGTGCTTATTACTAGGAACAAAATCACAGCATAGAAAACGGTTATAGGCTAATTAGGTTTCCAGTTGATTTCAAATTCAGCAAGACCAAGAAGTTTACTGGACCTATAAGCAATGCAATTGTCTATGTTAAGGAGTCAGGATCCCAATATGTCACCACAGAAGCAGAACCAATGACCCAAGATCAATTTCACAGTCTATACCAACTGCTTCAGATTGTCAAGCTTCGTACTTAGACATATCAGCCTCCTGATGACACAACAACAACAACAACAATAACCCAGTATATTCCCACAAGGTGGGGTCTGGGGAGGGTAATATGTAGACAGGCCTTACCTCTACCCGAGAGGGCAGAGAGGTTGTTTCCAATCGACCCTCGGTGCATTGAAAAGAAAGGCAAACAAAAACAAAAACCGCATTAGTTATACCAGCATACATCGCAAAAAATTGTCTAAACATAAGAGGCATAAATACCATCAATAAACAGATATGCATGCAATGATATTAATCCTTGCATCATTCCCTATTCAGACTCATTTCGTTCCAATAGTAACCCGAAAATAATAATAATAACACCACACATTGCATATTTGCATTACACAAACGTTTATTCAAACACACAAACATAAAGAAACAAAAAGCAGTGCGAACAGTAAAGAATGTACAGCGAATCTGAGAAGAAGACAAGATTTGCCAACAGAAGAATCTCCGATTAACAGTAGTTTGAACAAGTAATCATACTATTCGTTGCTCATATTCTTTTTCCCCGGAGGATTTTTGTGTTTCTTTCGCCTGTTCCAGCCTCCTGATGACACAATTTTTGCAAATTGTGCTGGTATTTCCTTTTTTTCTCCTTCTTCTAAAACCTATATCAGTATTTTTTTTTAAACTCAATTTTCTGGATCTTAGATTCAGGAGCTTCAGAACACATGACATTTAATTTAGCTTTCTTATTTAATGTGCAGCTTCTTCCAAAACCTGTATATGTCACATTACCTAACTCTGCCAAAGTGTTGGTATTTAACTCAAGATGTATTACTATTCTGCCTAGTTTTACTCCTAGCCATGTCTTGTTTGTTCCTAGCTTCAACTATAACTTGTTGTCACTGCACAAATTATGTGTACAATTCTAATCCATCCTCTTTGGTGCTACTTTGCAACTAAAGAGGCCAGTGGTGCTTGATAAAGTCACTCGAGAGATCTATGTTTTCAACTCTGCTTTTCCAATTTAAGTCAAGTCTAGAGTAGTTATTTCCAGTTTAATCAAGGTTAATAGTCTTTCTATTTATAATCAAAGTGTTGTTGCACTAAGTTCTTCTTATATTTTATGTTTAGGGGTTGTTTCTTCCAATGAAAAACTTTGAAATCATAGACTGGGACATGCATTTTCTAATATGAAATGTATTCCTCCTATCTCTTTACCTTCTACAGATTTATCCTTGTGATGTTTGTGCAAAATCTAGACAGGCAAAACTATCGTTTTTCTAAGCATATATTTTATCTTATAAATATAGGCACACGGAGACCTTACAAAACTCAAACTTATGATAGGTATAGACACTTTCTTACCATTGTTAATGATTATAGTAGAGGCACATGGACTTTCCTTCTTAGCACTAAATCTAATGCCTTCCTAGTTCTCAAATAGTTTTTAGACATCACTGAAAAACAATGTAACACCAAAGAAAAAATGATCTAATCAGATCATGTCCTTGAGTTGGGTAGCAGTCACACTACATCTCAGTTTTTTGACTCCAGGGCATCATCCATCAAACCACATGTGTCTCATCTCCTCAACAAAGTGGTGTTATTGAGATGATACACAAACATCTTCTTGAAACATATAGAGCCTTATTATTTTAATCTAATTTGCCTATTCAATATTGGGGAGATTATTTATTAACATCCATTTTTTTAATCAATAGATTTCCATCCAAAGTCATTAAAATGAAGACCTCTTATGAGTTTTTGTTTGTTTAGGCTCCTAGTTGTGCCAATATTAGGAAATTTGATTGCTTATGTTATGATTTTACTTTGCCACTTCACAAACTTAAAAGGAATCATACGTCTCATAAATGTGTATTTTTGGAGTACCCCTTTAGAAAAAAGGGGTACAAATTGCTCAATCTACACACCCTCAAAGTTTTTATTTTGAGGGATGTTCTATTTCATGAAATTATATTCCATTTTGTCTCATTTGTTGGCTCTTCCTCCATTTTCCATACTGATCACCCTACCTTTCGATTTATCATTCCATTCCTCCCAGCTCACTGCCTAACACCTTTGCCTCTACTCCAAAATCAACTAAGACTACCTCACTTGTCATCTCCACTTCGCCCTCTACTCGTCACTTCTTACCTTCCAAATTTTCTCCTACACATCTTACACCTACAAGTTCTTCCCCTCCTTCACTTTCTCATTCCATGTATCTCTCTTCTAGTCCTATTTCACATAATAACACAATATGCCTAGTTATTTGGATGACTATATTTGTAATTCAGTCTTGCTAACCAATCTAACTCCCTCTTGATTTGACCTCCATGTTTCCCCTCTTGTTTTTTCATTTTTTACATTGTCTTCTTCTAATCAGTCTCTTCTCAACTCTTTTTCTTACATCTCTGAATCTACTTCCTATCCCCAAGCCTCTCTTCACCTTGGGTGGTAAGAGGTCATGAATAAGGAATTTGCTACACTTGAAGCTAACAAAACCTGGGAGGTGGTTCTATTGCCCAAGAATAGAAAAGCCCTACCTTTCAAATGGGTCTATAAGGTCAAATACATGCAAAATGCTTCAGTTGAAATGTTTAAGACTTGTTTAATTATAAGGGGTGATATTCAAATGAAAAGGATTGATTTTACTAAAATATATTCTCCTATGGTCAAAATGACTATCATAAGGTGTTTATTCGTAGTAGCTGTTAAAAAGAACTCGGACATCTCACAGTTAGATGTGAACAATATCTTCCTTTATGGTGATTTATAGGAGGAAGTTTATATTGTTCCAAGTTGGTCTTTCTCCTCCTTCTCCTAATCATATCTATAAGCTCAAAATGTCATTATATGTGTTGCGGCAAGCCTCACGATAATGGTATGCCCGTCTCACTGCCGCATTTAATTTTAAGGGATATTCACATGCCCTTAATGACTAATCTTTATTTTTTTTTTAAATCAGAAGGTTGCATCACTATTCTTATTGTCTATGGGTAGGGAGGGAGTGGGCTGGATGTCTAGGTTGTTTAATGTGATCTTTAGGACTAAGAGGATGCCGGAAGAGCGAAGGTGGAGTACAATGGTGCCCTTGTATAAGAACAAAGGGTATATCTAGTGTTGTAATAACTATAAAGGTGTCAAATTACTTAGTCACACCATGAAAGTATGGGAGCGGTTGAGGCGAGGGTGAGGGTGATGACGTACATATCATTGAACCAGTTCATTTTCATGCCAGGTCGCTCCACTAGAGAAGCTATCCACCTTGTCAGGAGATTGGTGGAATGGTTCAGGGATAAGAAGAAGGACCTACACATGATGTTTATTGACTTGGAGAAAGCGTATGATAAGGTCCCAAGGGAGGTACTATGGAGGTGCCTGGAGGCGAAGAGCGTGAAAGCCTACATCAGAGCGATCAAGGACATATACGATGGAGCTAAGACTAGGGTTAGGACGGTGGGTGGCGACTTAGACCACTTCCCGATGGTTACGTGGCTTCATCAAGGATCCGCGCTTAGCCCTTTCTTATTTGCCTTGGTGATGGATGCACTAACACGTCATATTCAAGGGGATGTGCCATGGTGTATGATATTTGCTAATAACATAGTTCTGATAGACGAAACGAGGATCAGTGTTAACGAGAGGCTGGAGGTTTGGAGATAGACTCTCGAGTCTAAGGGCTTCAAACTAAGCAGGTCTAAGATAGAATACCTGGAGTGTAAGTTTAGCTCCGAGCCGAGCGAAGTAGGCAGAGACGTGAATCTTGGATCTCAGGTCATTTCTAAGAGGGACAATTTCAATTATCTTGGGTTGGTGATTCAGGGGGATGAGAGATCGATGAGGATGTCACTCACTGTATAAGGGCGGGGTGAACGAAATGGAGGATCGCATCAGGAGTCTTGTGTGACAAGAAAGTTCCGCCAAAACTCAAGGGAAAGTTTTATAGAGATGTGGTTAGACCTGCCATGTTGTATGGGGCAAAGTGCTGACCGGTTAAGAACTCTCATGTTTAGAGAGTGAAGGTTGTGGAGATGAAGATGCTCAGATGGATATGTAGGTACACTAGGTTAGATAAGATTAACAATGAAGATATTCAGGAGAAGGTGGGTGTGGCCCCAGTGGATGAGAATATGCGGGAAGCGAGGCTCAGGTGGTTCGGGCATGTGCGGAGGAGAAGCCCCAATGCCCCGGTGAAGAGTTGTGAGTGGCTGGCAGTGGCTGGCGCAAGTCGATGCAGAGGGAGGCCTAAGAAGCATTGGGGAAGGGTGATTAGGTAGGACATGGCAAGAATGCGGATTTCCGAGGACATGGTCTTTGATAGGAGAGTCTGGAGGTCTAGTATCAGGGTCGTAGTATATGGGCTTCTAGAATTTTACGTACTTCATTCTCGAGGCTAGGTAGGGTTTGGTAGGGTTCTCCATAGATGACTTGCGTATTGTATTGTGCCCCCTTATGGTACTTACTGGTCGATATTATTGTATGCCATTTAATTTATAATTTTCTTTTTAGATAATTATTTATGCAATTTTTGCAGGAGTCACTAACACTCTTTTGTTTTTTCCTTTTTCCTTTTTTTTTTCTTTTTCCTGAGCTGAGGGTCGATTAGAAATAACCTCTCTACCGTTTCGGGTAGGAGTAAGGCCTGTGTACGTATTACCCTCCCCAAATCCCACTCTGTGGGACTATACCGGGTAGTTGTTATTGTATATTGATGATATTCTCCTAACAGGTGATGATCCAGTTGAGCTTGGAGCTCCTAAAAATTTTCTTGACTATGAATTTAAAATCAAAGACTTGGAGTAAGCACATTATTTCATCAAAGAACCACAAAGGATTATTTTGAGACAGAGAAAGTTTACCTTGAATCTTTTATCAGAGTTTGGTTGCTTGGATCCTCAACATGTCTCCTCTCCTCTTGACCCTACTTTTCATCTTTGCATAAATGAAGGTGAACCTTTGCAGGATGCCACCATCTATAGGAAGTTTTAGGGAAGCTCAATTATCTTAGCCACACTCGCCCTGATTTATCTTTTTCTGCTCAACATCTCAGCCAATTCATGCAGTCCCCTCGCCTTCCTCGTTTTGATGTTGCGCTTCGTTGTCTCCATTATTTACTCATTGATCCCGGGTTAGGCATTTATCTGTATTCCACTTCCTCATTCAATCTCCTTGCTTTTTGTGGTTCTGATTGAGGTCATTGCCTTGTTATTCGCCGATTGATTAATAGGTATTTCATAACTTTAGGTTCTTCTCCTATCTCTTGGAAATCCAAAATATAGGCTTTAGTCTCTTTATCTTCTGTGAAGGCAGAATATCGATCCATGTGATGGAATATCTCTCTCTCTCTCTCTCTCTCTCCTTCTCTTCCAGTTTCCCTCCATTCCAATAGCCAAACCCCCATCCACATAGCCAAAAAATCAATTATTCATAAACACACCAAATATGTCGACCTCGATTATCAGTTTTTGAGATAGCAATACCTTGCTAGGCTCATTTCCCTCTCTTTCGTCCCTTAGATTTCCCAAATCGTCGTCGTCCTTACAAAACCCCTTTTTGGTCCTCCACACCGTATAACTTTGGGCAAGTAAGGGGTTTCTTCTCCTCCTTCCAACTTGATGGGGATGTTAGAACAATGATTTCAACTTTGTGCGATGATAATAATGATTTGTAGAAGATAAAGTCGGCTAAAGACGATGATCTAAAGACAACACGGTTCATAGACAATGAACAAGATTTTTTGGAGTCATCGAGGTTGTGCCTGAACAATGCTCCAATAAATTGGTCTAAGTCGGGTAATTGATATTGGGCCTATTATGAAGTGGACTGCATTTGGACTTACACATTGGGCCCAGACTTTCACTTGGCCTTTCTGAATACCACTAGAAGATTCTTTACTGATTTAATTGTAAATAGAGTTTTTCTTATTTTTGTATTTTTCTCATAGTTAGTTATTTTTTTACCAATAGCGTAGGGACATGTGTCATAGGTGATTATTCATAAATTTCTTTCTAGTTGTATAAAGACACGGACTGTACAGCGAATAATTCATTCAATACACACACAAAAAAATTCTTTTACATCATGCTTTCCAAAAAAGATTGTTGGTAAAAATTTATATTTAGTAACTGATATAATTTCGTAGTAGTAATTTTTATTTAGTTCAAAAATATTCGAGATTTCTTTATATAATTTGTGCCCCGATCTTTTAAAATAATGAGCTTTGCACCACAACCAACCCCCAAAAACCCTTTTATATTAAGATCATATCGTGGGGTGCATGAAAATCTAATAGTGAGGTTGGCCAAAACTTCTAAAATTAGTTTATTTAGATAAGTATTTTTGTAAAATTATCTTTTAAGTACACAACCCAAAAAAGAAAAGGTATCTTCTAAGTAATACATTAATATTTAAATTCATGTAAAACTTAAATACTCTAATAATAATTAACATAGACCACTTAAAGTTCAGCTTTTACTTAGCAGTTAGCACAAATCTATCTATTTGCATAGAATTTTACAATTCTAGTTTATAGAGAAGTCAGATTCTACACTTCAGAAAGTAAATTATACCAAATATCTCTTTTATAATGTTAATTTTACATTGAAAATGGTCCGAGATAACATTCTTGATTTTCAATAACTTTGGATGAAAAAATTGCGTGATAAGTTTTTTCGACTTTAAAAAGTAAAAGTAAAAATAAATGGTTAATAATATTTTTTTAATAATGTCATTGTTTTCATTTTCTTAAATGAATATTTTTGTATTATTTCTATATAATTTAATCTCTAGTCTACTTTGTGATTTTACACTTAACTTACCGTAGATGTGTTGAAAGCACTCACGAGGAGTCTATATACACAATTTGATGAATTCAATAAGTTGAGTAGATAAATTTAATTAATCACTAGAAGGTTTACATTTGACCTATTATTGGAGGATATTTTGGAATTTTTAGATTTAGTTTTTGAAACTAAGTAATTCTTAATTTGCATACGAATTACGATTATTAATACTTCTTTTAAAACTAAGTAATTCTGTCGGCCATCCGTTAATAATTTGTTGCTAAATAAGGCGCCACTTATTCCCGCAATATTTACCAACCGAAATTATTTGTTAGTAGATAAATCGTTAGTAATATATTGATAAAATGTCGTTAAATTACGCGCCAAATTCCCCCTGCAATATGTGCGAACTGAATTTATCGGTTTTAAAATTTGATAAGTAATCTGTTGGTAATCGGTTGTTTATGGAAAAAATCGGTTGGTAACTTGTTAGCAATTTGTTACTAGTATTTACCAATGTATTTGGACGGTTAGTAAAATTCGTTGGTAATTTGAGTTTTTCTTTTGTAGTATAAGATATGCGCAAATATCACGCAATGTAATCTTATACTCCATCCGTTTCAATTTATGTGAACATATTTCCTTTTTAGTCCGTGTCAAAAAGAATGACCCATTTCCTTATTTGGAAATAATTTACATTTATGCAAATGATTTATAGCAATACAAAATAAAGGTGCCTCATTTTATATCACAAGATCAAAAATCATCTCTCTTTTCTTAAATTCTGTGCTCAGTCAAATGTGTTCACATAAATTGAAACGGATGGAGTATTATTTAACCAAAGCTTGGGCCCATCAAATTAGTGATTTTTGATGAGTAGGTACATAAATTATTGCTAGTAGTTTATTCGAACTCATGACATACACTTAGGAAATAGTGTATAACTTTTTTCTTGACTTTAAACTCTTTAGTTCACTTGGTAGAAAGAGAGGAGTGATTTGCTTACACTAGTTGGCATTAGATTCTTGAAAGAACTAATATGAAAAAGACCAAATCCCACGAGCATCTCACAATTATATTGGAGTTTATGCAAATGAAGATCCATTAACTCATACGGAGCTGTTAGATTTGTGACATCTTGTCAATGTCACCTACAGCTGAATAAGTTATATTTTGCTCAATTGATAGTCTTTTGCATTGTAAGTTGACCAATTTTGATTGATTGTCAACATACTACAGCTACATCTCCTCCTTTATCACTAGCAATGTGAGCAAGCTCATACATACGGAGTTGTTTATTGCAAACTTAGATGGTGCAACATGGACAATAAATATTCATATACCCGACCACAATTCGCTTGAGATTAAGGTATAGCTGTGCTGTTGACGCAGCAAACCTGCAGATTATAAAGCATTGCAGTGAGAGTGCAAAGATGATAGCAATGCTCCAACTTCAAACCAACATAAGGATCATATTTAGGTGATGGAGCTTCTGAAGTATATCTGCAGTAAAAAGATGCAACTTTATTGAACATTCATGATAAGGGATTAAGGGTCTAATTAATTATTTGAACTATTTGTCCCTTCCCTGAAGAAAGAGAAAACATTCTTGTCAACATAAAATTCCAATCAAAAATGAAACTTGGAAATTGGAATTGATCAATCAAGGGATATGACAACTAGTGTCCGTTAAAGTTAACAACATCCAATCAACAAAAAAGAAGAGCAACAAAGTCTATTTTAAACTAGCGAATCAATGATTGGAGAACATTTCATTATACAAATCTGAAAACTGACAAACAGTATCCTGCCCAAAAGTATTATAATCATCTAACATAAATGCAGTATTGTAATCATCTAGCAGAAATGCCATTGCATGGTAAGATTGCTTTTTCTAACTTCTGGTCACATGCTCAAAGATTCTTTGTGATAACATTCATGGCCAGTTCATCAAGAACTAGTAAAGAATTTCTCTCCAACTCAAACATCCAAATCTAAGGAAAATAAACATAGTAACTTGGAGAAAATTATACCAAAATTAGCCAAATGCATAAAACCAACATCCACAACTTGGAACAGAAGAAAATTTCAGATCAAAAAAATTAGAGGGAAAAGAGAGAATTACTGAACAGAACAATGAATTCAGAATAAATTTTGCTTCCTATCTATGAAGCTGAGAATAAAGTACAATGTTATTCTTGCATACAAACTCTAACTCAGTAAAGAAAAAGTACAAGAGACTAAGCTGCAGAAAGCGGTATTGGCTTCACAGCACTTCTAATTCTCCGGTATGCAGTCCTAACTCTCTCCTTGAGACCTTCATTTTCACATTCAACATCACCAGTTTGTTTATCAAGATTAGCCATATTCCCATCAACATTTATTACCAGCTTACCGTCGTTCCCAAATTTCACGTCACCAAACAGAGAAACAAGGAGTGCATGGACTATTTTCTCAGCTTTCTTGGCATCTTCCTCCTCGTTCGTCAAAGTTTCCGACTCAACTGATACTTTAGGCATCTCCCTGCTGGCATTCAAAACCAACGCCACGATGGAGTCAGATACCATGTCACTAATTGGATCCGCTGTCCAATGAAGGGAGAGATGATTCTCTGACTCCTGCTTCACTGTCACTCGCTCATGCACTCGCAAACTTGGAACACCAGATTCCTCATCTGTTGAGGACTCTACACTTTCATAGATTTGCTTAAGCCTGTGTTGTATAACGGCAAAGGCACCTGAATATGGGATTGTAATTCTCTGTGTGACATTTGAAGTGGATAGCTGAGAAAAGACATGGAGATCATCAGGTGCCATGATCTGGTAAGTGAAACCTTTCTTTACAAGTAAACCACTGACAATTTCACCCACTTCAGGGGTCTTTTCAGCCAGCTTTCCAACAGTTTTAGCCATTTTCTCAGAGTTGAAGTGCATTTCAACTGATTGGCAGTTCTTGGGTGTAATTATTTTAGTATTGCCATCAGCAAAGAGGGAGGTAAGTTTCTGCTTGAGCCTTCCCATCTCATTAGCCTCTCCATGGACTAGAATTATGTTGGGAGGCATAAGTTCTTTCAAGAAGGTACTTGTCTGAGCATAATCCGCGTGAGCTGAGAATGAAATATAATGAACCTGCATATTAAGTGGAGCACTCAAGCCATTTTGTAAGGTGACTTCCTTCGGTTCATTGATGATAGTCTTCGCCAAGGTCCCTTCCACCATATACCCAGGTATAACACAAGCATTTTTCTTGTCAGAGCACCATTTATCGAACAGCTGTCTTGACAAACCACTTTGAAGACTACCTGGGCTTGCCATCACCACACATGGTTTGTTGTCTACAAAATCTTCAATACTGTTCAGGGAAGAAATATGTTTGAAATCGAATGGATTTGAGCTGGCAAACTGATTTCGGATCCTTTCATTCATGGAATTGATGTAAGACTGATAGACAACCATACACCTTCTTGCAAGTGGAGAAGCATAATATACGGGGAAATTAGCAAGTTCAGGATGGTTAAACCAATATTCCTCCAGGATAAGGAGAAGTTCCTGTGCACGTCCCAAGGCGAAAGCAGGAATCAGCACCCGACCGCCTTGCATGAGTGTTGAGTGTATCACATCAGTGAAAAGCTTCTCTCTTATCTGACGTGGCATATGGAGTTGAACACCATAAGTTGATTCTATAATGCAAATATCTGGAGAAAATTCTGGGTTCTCAGCAGCACGGAGATGCCTGTCTTCTTCACGGGAGTAGTCTCCTGTATACAGAACTCGAACACCAGCAATATCAACCATAAACATGGCAGCACCAAGGACATGACCGGCAGTATAACACCAAAAGCTAATGTCATTTACTTCCACAGTCTGATGGAAGTCGACAACCTGCAGAACAAGTTTTCACATGTCAAATAACCCTAGCCATATATGTTTGCTAAATCTTTTTAAAAAGAAAAGGCATAAATTGCCCACTAAACTTGTCCAAAAAAGTCATTTACACACCTACACTTTACGAGTGATCTAATACCCCACTATTCTAATTTTAAGTGAATTTAGTTGCCCCCTAAAATATTACAACCAGAACCGGTCCGAACTGTGTTTTACACGCGCTGGCAGGTTGCTTTTGTCACATTTATTTTCTATTTTTCTTCTTTTTCAATAGAGCACCTCCCCCAACCAGAAAATATTCACCCCATCATTTCCTTCACTTCTTCCTTCCATCATCTTTTTCTTCCTTTCTACACTAAACATCACAGACCTACGACCTCTCTCCTGCCAAATCTTCTTCCTTGGATGACAAGCGAGAGTAGAAACAATTCACAAGAATGAAAAGAGAAAAAAAAACACTAGACAGAGAGAAAACAAAAATCAGAGCATTCAAGAAAAAATTTCTAGCAAGTTCAAATTAAATTCTGGTTAAGTTTGAGAGAAAATTTTCAAGCTATTGACTTTATCAGCCGTATGGTTTTTCTTTTTTTTTTTTTTTGAAGATGGGTGGTCCAAGAACTTGGTCCATATTTACCAAATTTTCATTGATTTTATGTTGCGAATCAGAACAAATTTGGGTTGATTAATTTCAATGCAAAAGGTACTTTCTTTTGCAGGCTCCAATTTTTACTAAATATGACTTATATTATGCAAGCCTTGAAAGTTATATAAGATAGTGATGCTTCATTAAGTTTATTTCAGCGGGCATAGAGACGGGCATAGAGACAACCCTGCTATAAGCCCAATGATGATATTGCGTTGTTCGATAAATTGAACCAAAACAGAGATTTTGTTGGAATTCAATCAATTTTTGATAACATGGTCCTTGGTTCTCGGATGACAAAGATGGTCGTTCTAAATGGGTTTTCTGGTGAGGGACAATGGGGTTTTTGGTGGCGACGACAATTTTTCGGCCAAACACTGGCCAATTCTTGATCGGACAGAAATGATTTGGTTTGCCATTAAAGACCACGATGGAAGACGATTAAGGAGAAGAGAGAAAGAGGAGAAAGAAAAGAAAGGAAAGAGTAAAGAATAAAAAATGAAAAATGAAAAACAAAAAATAAAAAAGATATTAAGAATAAATAATTAAGTCTAATTAGTTAACAACATCCAAACACAAAGATGACAAGTGTATAGTTAAGTCGGTTTTTAACTTTTTTTCTTTCTTTCCACGCGCATGTAAGAATCTGATAGCACATTCTTTGCCAAGTCAGCTTTCATGAAGAAAATAAATTCACTTCAAACTAGAATAGTGGGGTTTTAGCTCACCCGTAAAGTTTAGGTGTATAAATGACTTTCCTGGACAAGTTTAATGGGCAATTTATGCCTTTTCTCTATAAAGAATGATAAAGTGATCCATTGATACAACAACAACAAACCCAGAGTAACTCCACAAGTGGGGTCTGGTGAGGGTGGGGAGGATAGTATATACGCAGCCTTACCCTTACCCATATCCATTGATTGGGTGGGAAAAACCCAGTATACAAGTGGTATGAAAAATGTAACAAAGTGGTGAACCTACACAAAATCATGGTTCTCTACAATATGATATGAAATTAGAAACAAAAAACAACAACTATAAAACTAGTCTAACCAAAACATGAATTAGTGCCTATACTCTATAAACTGCATGTATTTCTCCCATATTGCAGATGTCCAATGTGGCATGATGGCATATTCAAGGCACAATCTATCCATTTTCTCAGTGAAGTTAATATTTTTTATAACCAGTAAGACGATTAATTTAATTCATTTCATGGAACCCAGATGCTGCAACCAATACACACAAAGGTCTGAAACTCTCTTAGCTAAATGAAAAGCACAATCTATCATCAATTCCTTCTCTAAGAAACATTTAATTCTAAGTTACATTTAACACTCTTTGGGACAATTAAATAAAAGGGAAACCAAAAGAGTCCAAAAGATTTAAATTTCCACTGCACGGCCCCTTATAGTCAAAAGAGATCAAACAACACAATCAGAATCCTACCTTCTCGGTGAAGAAATAACATATGCCTTGATTCCATATTCCAGTTCATAGGCCAAGTAAGCTAACAAAAATAATGAAGAGATACATTGAAACTGTATTTTCTTGCAGATGAGAATATTGGCTTAAAAGCAATATGCACTGCAATTTGACTATCTTAAATCAGCTTCATCTGCATCGCTGTCCTAAACTTCACTTCCTCTGCCAACTACTTTAACCACAAAAGCTAATATGAAATCAATGTATATCCTTATAATCAACCTCTACACTCGACTCAGTAACTATACCATACATTTTTTAGGAAAAATGTTATTTTTTGAGAGATTAGTAACTATATCATACTTATTTTTTGAGAGATTGGTAACAATACCATACTGAATAGGGATTTCTCCCATTAAGACAGTTATTTTTTTTATAAGGCATGTTAAATTCCATTAAGACAGTTTTTTCCCCTTTTTTGATACATACCTAAAAACATAATATCTGAAAGAAGATCTCCTGTTAGGTGAGCATCCATCAATAACCAATAATCTATGCAGGTTCAGGCTCAACTTCTCGTTCTAAGTTAGCATGCCTACAGGTCAGTCCGGGCCCCGGGCCTCTGTGATGCAATATTCCATATATAAGCAAGAAACCGAATCTTAGTATGTCAATCTTCCTATATGAATCCATGCACCACTAAAATGCACGTCCCAATAACTATTACAATGATCCTGTAGGAACTTAGTATCCTAGCTAAAATCATCGAGACATATGATGAGAGATAATTTGGCTTATCAACAAAACCTCCTGCACCATCCAAGATCTGTTAAATGCTCCCTTATCCTAGAAATAACTTAGCATTAGGTTCCATAATCTCAATCTCCTCTAAAATATCAAGTGCATGCTTCATGTCAGATAGCCACACTTAAGACTTAACACAATGTCAAACCTTACACCAGAGTAGGTAAAAGATGTTTCTTCAGTGCATAAACGTCAGCATGACTACATGATTGTCACCAATAAAAAAACAATTTCATTTACATAAACATATAATTCTATGTGATAAATACAAGATTACAAGTACACAACAATCCTACGCAAAGTGATGGTATGCCTGCATGATAATGAATAAATTTCATAAATGTCTGCATGACCTAATCAGACACTGCTTGGAGATCAATTGTGGGATGTTGAAAAACGAACCTCAATTTTGTCCATGGAGTTAGTAATATCTTGTTCATCAAACAACATATCTTCAACCGAGACTTTGCTCACTTTAACATAATCTGACAAAAGCAATCTGTATATGGCCTTTGTTGCATGAGTCATAAATACGCGCCCTTTAAACGTAGTCTGAAAATAAAAGGAGCTAATATGAATCAAAAAAACAAGTACTAAGCAGTTGCAAGTAAAAAGATTTTGAACCCCTAAACAAACCTTTTCGAGGAAATAAGGAAGGGAGGCAGCATGATCTAAGTGATAACTGCAAAGCATTAGAGCAAGTTAATGCAAGCACTTAGAGTAAGATAAAAAGGAAAAGGGACCAAAAAGATTCAGGATAAAAAAGAAACAGCTAAACAAATGGTCAACAGTTAATATGCATGTCAAAGGACTTGAATGCATTGCAAAGACAATTAGCGGGTGCACAAGTAATCTATATTATATTAAAAGCACGAAAGACCTTAGTAAAATGTTGGTCACCTTTTTTAACCTTTAAAAAAGAGTTCACACTAGACAAAATAGTCACTTAATTATTATCCTAATATTTAAGATTTTGAGGGGGAAACGGCAACCCGGTGCAATAAGCTCCCACTATGCGCAGGGTCCGGAAAAGGGCAGGACCACAAGGGTCTATCGTACGCAGTCTTACCCTGCATTTTTGCAAGAGGCATTTTCCACTGCTGTATTTAAATTTTGAAATTAACTAAAATTTTGAATTTCTAAACATGTCGTTATTTGAAATAGATAAGAACTTCTAATATTCAGACCTTCAAAATTATTAAGATTTTGCCTCTAATGAATTATTATCATCTTGAATTTACTTCTACTAAAATATAGGGTGCATGATACGAACAATTCCATAAAGAAGAAAAAAATGGAAAATAGTTATATTAATCTTATAAGAACAATAAAAACAACAACAACAACCCAGTATAATCCCACTTAGCACAACCTCTCGGTTGGAAGTGGGGGTTGCTTACCATCAGAGCAACCCCTCTTGTCCTTATAAGAACAATGTATTATAGATTTTATTCTACTCGAAGTCAAAAGCTGCTACTCGGGCCAATTACTAACAACAAAATTATTGATAATCATTTACAAAACTATTTTTCATGTTTTTCCCCTTGTATTAATAACATAACATTATAATTATATATTTAAAAATTACACTCAACAAAAACAACTAAGAAACATTTATAATTGCAAAAGTTAATAGCGCTAATGATTCAACAAACACAAAGTGCAAAACCACGATTTTTTTAATCATTTGAGAAAAGAATTCTTTATTAAACATATATAAGTTAAACTTGAAGAAATGAGGATGAAATAGTAAAAGATAAAATGTATAAAACTAAAAGCTTACTACAGAGTTAATATTGAAACCTTTGAGGGAAAGTAAATGGAGAAGGCATAACATTCAATTTTTCAATTTATGTTACTTGACAATTTTTTAAGAATCGTAATAATAGTATAGCAACCCTATTTTTATCTTCTCGAATAAACTTCAAAATAGCCTTTTAAGAAAAATTCCATCACAACTCTTAAAGGTTCAAGGATTATGTCTTGCTAAAACAAAAAGGAAGTATGATAAACAATGAATTTAAGCTAATAAAATTGTAAAACTGGAACAAAATTTCAGATGAATATATTAAATGACGATGGAGAACTTCTATGAGACATGGTTTTTCTTTTATTACAACAACAACAATCCACTAGTGGGATCTGGGAGGGTGGAGCGTACGTAGACCTTACCCCTATCTTAAGAAGGTAGAGAGGCTACATATCTTAAGAAGGTAGAGAGGCTACATAGGATTAGCATTCATCAATTTCAGGAGCTTATGCTTTTATTTTATAAAATAATACTTATGTGATTTTTTAAGAAAATTAATCCATTGCGGAGGAGTAAACGCACAATGCACATACACTAACTAGTTCACTCAAAACCAGAACTACATAGAATAGATAATAAGATGAACTAGATTAGTCCACTCCCCTAATCCCAGTGGAGGCAAAATACTTGGTGATTTCTCATCATCTATCCAAGCTTTGGTGAACAATTACCTAGTACCTGTGCCGGTGAAAGGTAGCAGAGATTATCTAGTAAAGCTTTTTTTTTCTCGGAACATTGGCCACGTTGCTTCTAATAACTCGTCAATGGCTCTTTGAAGCATTGGTCCCCTATCTGGACCATTCTATTAATGATAACAAAAATAATTTCAAACAATGATGAGCTAGTCCATTGACGACTTCAAACCAATTGAAGTTTGTGCACTTCCAAACATGTGAGAGTATAATCACAAAATGGAAATCTTCTTTTTCATCTGCTAAGTATGTAATCACAATAATAATAAAAATATGAAAGTCAACGCAGAGAACGATATAAAAAATTATCTCCTCTTTCCCATATTATGTTTCAACCTTAAATGAGCAGAACAATAAAGAATAGGAAAATAGCACCTTTGGTCCTTATGTTATCACTTAATTCCGAATTTAGTCCTTGTGATATTAGATGAAGCACATTTAACCTTTAGTTAAACAATATGAGTGGTTTTGTTCCCTTCACCAAAGGAACTTAAAAAACAACTAATAGTCGCTACTAAGAGGCACAATTTGGATATTATAGGTAGAATTTTCAGCAACAAAACCACACAAAAGAATAACCTAATTCGAACATTTTAATTTGCATTGTCTCTCAGCAAAGAAACCCTTTTCCTCCCATCTTCCATTTGGATTCAACGAAAGATTAGTTGTTTTATTTGGTTAATGGCAGTGCCTTTTTTTTTCCTGACCCTATTGTATAAGAAGATCCGAGAAAAGCTCTACCAAGAACACATAGAATCACCCAAATATAAGAGCCGATAATATTAATTCTACTTAGTCGTGCATCTTCTTTCGTCTTTATAATTTGTTTTTCTTCTTGCATTGAAACTTAACCACTCCTCTTCTGGAGCCTTTAGCAACATGCACTTGATAAAGAATCAAAACAATATACAGTCAAATAGGCTCCACCATGAATTTAGCTCAGATGAGCTTTGCATCCGTTTAAGCATAGAACACTTTGGGAGAAGAAGTACTGTACTATAATATCTATTCAATTACTGCCACTTAATATCAATATGACTAACCCACTACTAACCTAAATGGAGGCATGGATTAAAAACTTAAAATAAATAAAAAATTTAAATGTCTGAATGCCCCTTCTTAATATTTAGCTGTCAGTTTGTTTTAAAATTCCATTAGTGAAGGGACCAGAAAACTTCACATTATTTAATTAAAGGTTAAATGTGTTTTGTTTAATATTACAAGGACTAGAACTGAAACTAAGTAATAACACAAGGACCATAAGTGCTGTTTTCCAATAAAGAATTAACACTCAACATTCAAAATCATCCACCAAGAGAAAAAACAATAAACAAAAGAAAAAGGTTTAAGAAACCAGTCATGGAATAAAGCTGGAAAGAGAAAAATAGAAAGACAAAAAAAAATGCAAAAGAATCTATATTCCCTATCTCGTATTCTCTATCCCTAAATTAGCCTAATTAGATTCAATTTACTTTTTGTGGACTTCTTGACTTTTCGCCAAGAGGGGCTTTTGGTACTAACTAAATTCACTAAGTACCTAAATTCTTAATCAATGAGTTAGGCTAAAATATCAACAACAACAAAAATTGTGATGAGGTGCTGTATTGAGACACAATCTTTCAAACAATAAAATGAACATTATAGAACTAAGGCCAGAAATGAGAAAACTTACTGGGTAATTAAAAGAACATCAATAGTTGAAGGATCAATTTCATCAAAATACGGCAAAGCAGCCATGCCTGAGTAAGCTGGATGAATGCCACAGTCAAACTGCCAAAAAACATCAAATGTATTAATCGATTTCACAACTTGTGGCCCAAAAAAATGAAGAAGAATGACAAAGACGTGTAGCCTACCAAGACTGTTTTTCCTTTGAAAGACATGTAAACACAGGACCGTCCCACTTCATTCCCAGCCCCTAAAGGAGTGATAATGAGTTTATCTCCTTCTCTGTTAACTGCAGGACCAGGTCTCTTCAAAGTTGACTGTGGTTGTCCAGTAGACGCCATTCTTACATCCAAAGAACATATAAAGTCAAATTATGAAAACACTAATCTTCATGCAAGGGTTAAATAATAAGAAGAAATCCAAAATTTAACTGGTCAAACAATGATTCAGCTTCATTATGACCAAAACCATAAAAGTCAACAGAATTCATCTAGTACACATCAATCCTAAATTAGTTGACAGCTATAGGAGTCCTCGGATATCCATTTATGCTCTATTCAACAGAGTTTGGGGAATTTTAAGCTGACTGCCAAGTGCCAACCTACTGCAAAACCTACTTAGGGCCCATTTATCATACTGTGTGGTTCAAAAAAAGAAAAGATCAACTAAATAGGCGCTGATAGAATACTACTCGGTAAAATTGAAAACGAAACCCTGAACAAACACAATCACGAAAAACACAACGTTTTTGGGGTAATTTTTACCAATGTCAGCAACAACAAAAAATTGGCGAGCGAGAAGAATGCTGAATCATACAAAAACTTTAATATTAGGTGCAAAAAAAGAAACTCCAATAAGAACAAACATTCAAGAGAGAATAAGAGTTAGGAATTTGACTGAAGGTGCTTACAAGGTCTATTCGAGTATCAATAACTTCTGGCTGGAGATATGCTCGGAGACCGCTGAAGTCAGATCGGAGATTCGTCGGATTTTCACAGGAACGCCGGCCGAGGTAGAGAGCGAGAGGAAGTGCTGTTTTGCAATAAACGTTGGAATTGAAATTGCGCTTACAAGCAATCTTTTTAACGTTTTCACCTTGGGTGTGTTTGGAAAAGAGTTAATACCCTAAAGTCCCGTGCATCATAACTATTCACCTTCATATTAAAAAATCCCTCATTGTATTTCTAGAAGTGTGTCTAGTACATGTAACTAAAAATAATACGATCTAACTATTTTTCGGACAAGTCAATCAAAAATATTCGTTGTTTATCAAGTTAATAAAAAATAGCCGCTATTTTGCTACAACAAATCGGTCCAGCATAATATACTGGAGTTCGGTACACCTGTGTATGAACTTCTAGCATATTATGCTAGTCCAATATACTTTACTGGTTCTAGTATATTAGCGAAGCGCAAAAAAGCGACAACGCCTCGCTTTGCTGCTTTATTAAAGTGAAGCGCAATTCTTAAAAATATAATACTCCCTCCGTTTCAATTTATGTTGTCACGACCCAAATCCCGGTCGTGATGGCGCCCAACACACCTGCTAGGCAAGCCCGACCATTTACACTCTCACCCGAGCATGAAGCTCAAATCAATTACCTGGATATTATTTCGACAAATAAGCTAAACTGAATAACCACTCAAAGATCTAGGGTCACGAGTCTAGAGCCTCTAAACATGATCGGATAAAAATATCTAAACCAAATACTCAAGTATGAATAATGTGTATACAAAGGAAAACTGGAATAAGAAGAGTAGCCAGGTCCTGCGAACGCCAACAACTACCTCAACAACTCGGATAACTCAAAAAAATGGAAACTGCTCAGCTAAAGCTCTGGTGTACCAGAATCTGCACACAAAGGTGCAGGGAGTAGGGGTAAGTACTAAGTACTCATTGAGTAAAAAGCATATAAAAGCAGCTGAAAGTAGGAAATCCACAGAATACCACAATATGAAGCTAAACTACAATCCGAATCTCCTACGAACTAGCATCAACAATACAATATAGCTACCACCGAAAAATTTAACAAATAAAGATGCAATGCAATGCACATAACCGCTACGGCGTGTAGCCCGATCCATTTAACGTCGACGGCGCTCACTGGGGGTGTGTACAGACTCCGGAGGGGCTCCTACAGCCCAAGCGCAAATACCGCTGCAGCGTGCAGCCCGATCCTCATATCATAATAACCGCTGCGGCGTGCAGCCCGATCCATCCTCAGTCCACAACAATCATATAAGTAACACAACAGCTCAATTATTATTATTTCCAGGTTCCCGTTCATAAATTATGAAAATACTTTAACTTTTATTTAATTTTTCCAAAACATGTGACTTAGCAATTCAATACGGTGATTTCCAAACCAGGACTGAGATCAGTGATTAAGCAAGTATAGTTATCACATATATAACTATCCCCTAGGGATACTACAGGTCGGCACAAGGCCCCAAATACGGCTTACAGCCCACAATTATATCAAACACAGTGTTTTTCAACCACAATTATCATATCATACTCATTCGGGATGGACTAAGTCTCAATGCCCCAGTCACAATCAATCCCGCACCTGCCACGGGGTGCGAGCCACGCCTACTAGCGTCACAATGTGCTAAGCTGGGGTTTTTGAACCCTCAGGCTACCATATACACAAACTACTCACCTCTAGCTGGTCGTAGACTCGTCCGCAATGCCCTTTCCTTTGGAATTCGCTGCCTCGCGTGTAGAATCTATTCAAACCACAATAAT
Source organism: Nicotiana noctiflora (assembly GCA_032618575.1). NCBI lineage: Eukaryota > Viridiplantae > Streptophyta > Magnoliopsida > Solanales > Solanaceae > Nicotiana > Nicotiana noctiflora. Next base: position 275,898 of record JASVEL010001157.1, read on the forward strand.
TGTGTCAAATACGGGTCAAAGAATCATAACCCATTTCAATTTACATGAAATTCGCATAAATACACTAAGTTGGTAAAAACCCGACCCCGGACCCGCTGCTCGGAAAATTCCGAAATTAGTACCAACGCGATCCTCGTCTCGCCACGAGTCCGTGCATATAAAATTTATCGAAATCAGAGTTCGATTGGCCTTTCAAAACCCAAATTTTCGTTTCAATTTCTAGGCCACAATCCTTCACAATTTCTACCCAAATTCATGAAGATTGATGTTAATTCTACCATAAAATTATGTTTTTGAGTCAGAATCTTACCTCCGATGTTTACCCGGTGAAATCCCCTCTTGAAGCTCTCCAAAATCATCCAAACGAAATGAAATCGATGAAAGAAATAACCCAATTTCGTGTAATAAAGAATCTGTCTGTGCTTCGTCGGGTTGTACCCTGCTGCGCTGTACAAGTTGTACATCCTATTGCTCCAGCAGTCATTTTCCGTCGATCATAACTTCTAGTACAGATGTCCAAATTATGAGTTATTTAGCTTTCTGAAAACTAGACACGATGTTCTACAACTTTCATGTTTTGCACTTTTTGTGATTCCTTATAGATTACAAGATATAAGCTCTCAAAGTAGCCGAAAATAGCTGAAAATCTGCAGCAATTAGTGCAGCAATCAGCTGCTCACTTTGGCTCTAAATGGTCCGTTTGGACCCCCGAATTCATCCTGAGGCCCCCGGGCCCCCAACAAAAACCACCAACATACTCCATAACACGATGCAAACTTGTTCCAATCATAAAAACACACCCTTAAACACGAAAAACATCGATCCATGCAAAACTCTCGTAAAAAGAAATGCACACCGAGTCAAATTACTCATTACAATAAACATATATATATATAGCCTCAAGCTAGGCCACATGAAACGCATCCTACAAAGTTCCCCAATACCGGAACTGAATCAATAGTAGAAACCTCTGCACTGATATCCGCCACGAAGGCCCAATTGACAAAGCAATACCTACCAGCCATCCGCTAGTCCTGGGTACAACTACCCTGCTGGGGTATACTTGTCACGACCCAAACTGGAGGACCATGACTAGCACCCGACCATACTTGCCGAGCACCAACGTACATTTTATCTAACCTTCTTTATTATCTTTTAGGCTGACGAGACCAATATAAATGGTAGACATGGATCATGAACAACCAACAATAAAATATGATTGCATGAACCTACATAACATGGGATGACCGGACAATCAAGAAACTATATACATATGGTACAAGCTACCACGCTAAAATGAAAGACTATACAACAAAAACCAGCCGACAAGGCATACCAAACTATACATGAGTCGACACTTGTCTATGAGCCTCTAAAGGAACATAAGTGTTGCAACATAGCCAGAACAAGGCCCCGACATACCCATAATGTCTATAACAAAAATGCATACCAAAACCAAGGCAAGTCCGGAGAAGGGATCTCGCCAATCGCCGCTGAACTGGACAACCTACTGTGATGGGGGAGCTGCACCTGCCTGTCTATCAGGACCTGCAGCACGACATGCAACGTCCACAAATAAAAGGACGTCAGTACGAATAAAGTACTGAGTATGTAAGGCAGAGAACCATAAATACGAACAGTAATGTAAGCAGGGATAGAGAATATACAACCTGTAATATCTGAGTACCTCTGAGGGCTACTGACATGAAATGCATGATACATGTGTATAAATACATAATCTTTTAAAACATATGCCTCCGTGGGCATCATCATCATCATGTCGTACCCGGCCATAATAGGCTCGGTAAAAACGTACCCGGCCATTATAAGGCTCGGTAGAATCGTACCCGGCCACGTGGAGCTCGGTAAAACCCAACTGATCAGTGGTTGCACAATAGGTGTCGTACCCGGCCGACTATAGCGCGGCTCGGTAGAGTAAAATAGATACATATATATAATGCATGCTCGACTCATGGAAACACCTTGTAGACCTTTCGGAGTGACGTAAGGTCGGTATCCTATGTACAACTCATTAGGACTAACTCTTCACTATGAACCTTATAGGAATCAGGAAGTACCAACAAGATTGATAACATAAGAATAAGAGAAACAACATCAACATCAATCGTTCCATAAGAGGGGAAACAATGTAAGTACTGCTTAGCTTCTAAGAATAGAGTTTCTTTGGAAGCTCGTTCATTACATTATGTTAATCGGAGTCGTGCAAAAGAAGGAAAGGGATAGCCACACATACCTTGTATATACTGCCACAACCTCAAGCTATGCAAACGTCACGACTCCTTAGTCTACAATAGGAGAAATGACACTATCGTTAACGTTTAAGCGTCGCAACTATTACGTACCAATCACAACCTATTTTGTGATGAAACGGACAGCACCTCCCCTATATATATGACTTCACACCATTCAAAACAATCACCAAACAGCCTAAACAACATCAATAATAAACATATTGAGCCTCCCAAAACAGTCCACACACAACCTAATCACATCATACATATGACGGCCACTATAGTCGTATCAAACGACCCAAAAATATTACGAAGAACTAGCAGACCACAACCCAACATATATATGGTGTTTCTCCACACCCTGCCTCCTCCAAAACTCCACAAAACAGTAATAAAAACGCAGCCCAACAGCAACACAAAACAGTCCACAAAATAGTCCGCTACAAGTGAATAACTTGAACTCACGGCTTCCGATCACCGTCCCGTGAGTTCTTACATGTATATAACGAATTACCATGAATTTACAGCAGAATAAATGTATGAAATATAGCAGTAAACTCACCTTTGTTGTTGGATAACTCAGCCTTTAACTTGGTTCTTCAAACTCTAGTGTTTACCCCCAATTTGAACTTGAAAGAGAGGGAAAATCAATTAGGGTTTGTGGATAATTTTTGGGAGGAATTTTGCAGGGTCTTAGGTCTGGTTATTTGTGAAATATAAAGAGGGATATATTGCAGAAGATAAGCCTTTTAATGGGCTGCTTATCCGACCCGAAATTCCCTCTTTTGGGCCGACATTTAACCAAGTAGGTGACTCACCTACTTGCACCTAGCAGCTTGTGCAGTCTCACGAAAATGTCTATATCTCTCTATTCCAATGTCGTATTGCTAAACCGTTTAATGCGTTGGAAACTAGACTCATAGATCTTCAATTTGGTGGGTATATCACCCCGTAATTCCAAGTATATTGGGATAAATACTTAATAACATTTGACCTAAAGTTTAGGTAAAACTATGAACCTAAGTTGCAACAACTTTTGTTGACTTTTGTTTCATAACTCGTTTGACTTCAAGAATTATGATACGGATATTATATGATTCAAATACCTTAAATCATGACCTCCTAAGTATACTAAGCATCTATAGATTTACCCAAAAGTACGAGTTACAACATCCTTGATTCGTTTAACTTCTAATACTTGTTAATCACCCTTATGCACCCTTGTATCACTTAAGATTAATCGGATTAACTTCTTATCATCTCAAGGATAATTCCTTCTTGGATTTGTGTTATCTAACTTATTGAATGAACTAACGTGTGTGGATATGGGTTGTAACACCCTCCCCCCCCCTTAGGAACATTCGTGTCACGACCCGGATTTTCCCCCAATATCGGGATCGTGATGGCGCCTACTCGTGGTAGCTAGGCAAGCCACTGTATTCATACTATCCTGTTTTTAACACAATTTCAATTAAATAAATGCGGAATACTTTATCGAAATAGAAGTAACTAATTACAATATGAAAATCATACCGAAATCCTCTACCCAAGACGTGGAGTCACCAACTCACAAACTACTATGGAATACTACACATAAAAGTCCGAAGGAAATATAACATAATTCTGTTTGTCTCGAAACAAAGAGACTACAGCTAATGACATAAATAAAGAGAGACACGCCGGGCCTGCGAACGTCTGCAAGCTACCTCGGTCTCAATATGATCAACTCCCATGCAATCGATTTACTGCTACTGCTGATCCTGATCGTAACCTGGACCTGTGCCAAAACGCACAGGAGTGTAATATCAGCACAACCGACCCCATGTGCTGGTAAGTGCCTGGCCTATCCCGGCGAAGTGGTGACAAGCCTAGGACCAGGACACCCACATAAACCTGTGCAATTCAATATATATATGTGTACCACAAAATAACAAGAAATAATCAAGTATTAACACAATAAGGAATATCTTAAAGAATTCAACAATTAACCACCGTTAATAATTTCACAAGGAAAAACAAAGTGTAATGTAAACACAAGTAATATCAATTCAAGAAATAGCAAACAGTTGCACGGCATCACCCTTCGTGCTTTTACTCTCATCCTCACCAATTAAGCAAATAAAGTACACGACATCACCCTTCGTGCTTTTACTCTCATCCTCACATCCATGGTACGGCATGATCCTTCGTACATGGTTCAATAACAGGGCACGGCATGATCCTTCGTGCATAATCAAAAATAAACATGGCACGACATTAACCTTCGTGCATAAATAAATAAAACATGGCACGGCATCACCCTTCGTGCATTATCACTCTTCCTCACCCAAATAACAATCACAGTTAAGGGTAAAGAAAGAAACAGTAATTCATAATCCGTCCCATTAAGGGCAATCAATAATAATCTTCACAACAAGTCCCAACAAGGGAGAACAATAACAATTCACCTGTAATATATCTCAAAATATCATTTTCCAACGACTCACGGTCATATTAGACGCCAGTGTATGGATGCTCGTCACCACAGCCCATACACCGCACTCGATCACATAACACATAACACATAGTCCTATTCCCTCAAGCTAGGATAGAACAAACACTTACCTCGAAAGTTTACGAACGATTCAATCCGTAGCAATACCTTTTCCTTTCGAATTTGACTCCAATCCAATCGTATCTATACACAATTGATTCAATATCATCAATTCTACTTAACAAACTAGTTCATATTGCTAAATATGATTTTTACAACATTCTGCCCGAAATAGTAAAAATCGACCCCTGGGCCCACATAGTCGAAACTCAAGTTTCGAACCAAAATAAGTTCACCCAATTTTCCATGAGTTCAAATATACAATTTGTTCTTAAGTTCGACTCCAAAACGAGGTCTAAATCGCAAATTCTTTGAAAGCCCTAACTATACCCATTTCTCAAATTTTCAACCAATTTATACATGTTTAAGCCTAAGGATTTGATTGATGTTGATGAAAAATGAAGAAAACGAGTTAACAATACTTACCCAATGAACTTTGATGAAGAAATGCCTCAAAAATCGCCTAAAAAGTTGTGGAGAAGAGGGTTGAACAGAAATGGGATTTTTATCCCGTTTCTGTTCTGTTTTCTGACTTAAATTCGCTGGGCATAAATTTGTTCTACGCGATCGCGTGAATTGGGTCGCGATCGCGGAAGGCAAATATTCAACACTATGCGATCGCGTGGACAATGCTCCGATCGCGTAGAAGAATTTCGCTGGGTGGCTCATTTGTACTACGCGATCGCGTAAAAAGGGTCGCGATCGCGTTGAAGGAGAACGGAAAGCTACGCGATCGCGTGCAGACGGCCGCGATCGCGTTGAGTATCGAGACAAGGCAGTGCGATCGCGTGGACAAGTCCGCGATCGCGTAGGGTAAAATATCTGTGTAAAAATTGCAGAAAATCTGCTGGTTTTCTAAGTCCAAAAATACCCCGAACCACCTCCGAAACACTCCCGAGCCCTCGGGCTCCAAACCAAATATGTACACTAACTCAAAAACATCATACGAACTTGCTCGCGCGATCAAATCGCTAAAATAACATCAAAATCAATGGATTGAGCCTTAAAACTCAAGAATTCTTTCAAATTTCATAATTTCCAAAATTTCCAATTTAAGGTCGAAATGCGTCAAACGACGTCCGTTTTCAACCAAACTTTATAGGAAGCGCTTAACCAATATATATGACTTGTACCGGGCGTCGGAACCAAAATACGAGCCCGATACCAGTACTTTTTAATAAAAATTCAGTTTCATTTTCCTTAAACATTTTCAGAAAACAATTTAACAGAAAAATTCTTTTACTGGGGTTCTAGACCTCGGATTTCAATTCCGGGCATATGCCCAAGTTCCATATTTTTCTGCGAATTTTCTGAAATAGTCAAATCACGGATCCGGGTCCGTTTACCAAAAATGTTGACCAAAGTCAACCATATCAATATTAATATCAAAATTCTTCTATTTTTTCACATATTTCACATATTTCAACATAAATATTTTTCAGCTTTGTGCCCGGACTGTGCACGCAAATCGAGGCAACATAGAATGAGGTTTTCAAGGCCTCAGAAGCTCGAAATTATTAATAAAATAAGTGATGACCCTTTGGGTCGTCACAATCTCCACCTCTAAAACAACCGTTCGTCCTCGAACGGACAAAAGAAGAAGTACCTGAGTCAGGAAACAAGTGTGGGTAACGGCTCCGCATATCAGACTCGGACTCCCAGGTCGATGCCTCAGGAGGCTGACCTCTCCACTGAACACGCACGGAAGGATAACTCTTCGACCTCAGCTGTCGAACCTGCCGGTCTAGAATAGCCACCGGCTCCTCCTCGTAGGATAGATCATTGTCCAATTGGACAGTACTGAAGTCTAACACATGTGTGGGATTGTCGTGGTATCTCCGAAGCATAGATACGTGAAAAACTGGATGCACGGCTGATAAGCTAGGCGGCAAAGCTAATCTGTAAGCCACCCCTCCCACTCTGTCTAGAATCTCAAATGGGCCAATATACCTAGGGCTGAGCTTGCCCTTCTTCCCAAACCTCATCACGCCCTTCATAGGCGATACTCGGAGCAATACTCGTTCACCAACCATGAAATCTACATCTCGAACCTTACGATCCGCATAAGTCTTTTGCCTAGACTGAGCTGAACGCAATCTCTCCTGAATAGTCTTGACCTTATCTAAGGCCTCCTGAACTAAGTCTGTACCCAACAACCGAGCCTCTCGCGGTTCAAACCATCCAACTGGTGATCGACATCGCCTACCATACAACGCTTCATATGGAGCCATCTGGATGCTAGATTGGTAACTGTTATTGTAGGCGAACTCTGCTAATGGTAGAAACTGGTCCCACGAGCCTCCGAAATCAATAACACAGGCTCGAAGCATGTCCTCAAGAATCCGAATAGTCCTCTCGACCGGCCATCCGTCCGAGGATGAAATGCCGTACTCAACCGAACCCGGGTGCCTAACTCCCGCCGGACCGCTCTCCGGAACCGCGAGGTAAACCGCGTTCCCCGATCAGAGAAATAATAGATGTCGGCACCCCATGGAGACGAACAATCTCCCTAATGTAAACCTCCGCTAACCTCTCCGACGAGTAGGAGACATATATTGGAATAAAGTGTGCTGATTTGGTCGGCCTATCAACAATGACCCAAATAGCATCAAATTTCCTCCGAGTCAAAGGAAGTCCCAGTAACGAAGTCCATAGTGATCCGCTCCCATTTCCACTCGGGAATTTCAATCCTCCGGAACACACCACCAGGTCTCCTGGTGCTCATATTTCACCTGCCGACAATTTAGACACCGAGCGACATACGCAACGATATCTTTCTTCATTCTCTGCGCCACCAATAGTGCTGACGTAAGTCCTGGTACATCTTCGCGGTGCCTGGGTGAATAGAATACCGCGAACTGTGGGCCTCTGCTAAGATCAAATCTCGAATCCCTTCGACATTGGGTACACAAACTCGACCCCTGCAATTTCAATACCCCATCATCATCTAGGTTTACCTGTGTGGCACCTCCCCGCTGTATTGTATCTCTCAACTCACGCAAATGAGGATCATCAAATTGCCTCTCACGGATACGCTCTAATAACGAAGAACGAGCGACCGTGCAAGCTAACACTCTGCTAGGCTCAGAAATGTCTAATCTCACGAACCGGTTGGCTAAGGCCTGGACATCTAGAGCTAATGGTCTCTGATTGACCGGAATGAATGCAAGACTACCCATGCTGGCAGACTTTCTACTCAATGCATCGGCCACCACATTGGCCTTACTTGGGTGATATAGAATAGTAACATCATAGTCCTTCAGCAACTCTAACCATCTCCGCTGTCGTAGATTCCACTCCGTTTGCTTGAACAAGTACTGTAGGCTTTTGTGATCAATGTACACCTCACATGTCACACCATATAGATAATGCCTCCGGATCTTTAAGGCATGAACCATTGCTGCCAACTGAAGATCATGAACTGGATAATTATTCTCATGTATTTTTAGCTGTCTCGAAGCATAAGAAATAACATTACCATGCTGCATCAATACTGCACCAAGCCCAATACGGGAAGCATCACAATAAACAGTATAAGGTCCCGTACCTGTGGGTAAAACCAATACCGGTGATGTGGTCAAGGTTGTCTTGAGCTTTTGAAAGCTCGCCTCACATTCATCGGACCATTCAAATTGAACACCCTTCCTGGGTCAATCTGGTCAATGGGGTTGCAATAGACGAAAATCCTTCTACGAATCGGCGATAATAGCCCGCTAACCCCAAGAAACTCCGAATATCTGTGGCTGATGTCGGTCTAGGCCAGCTCTTGACTGCCTCAATTTTCTTCGGATCAACCTGAATACCTGCTGCCGTCACAATATGACCCAAGAATGCAACTGAACTTAGCCAAAATTCACACTTTGAAAATTTTGCATATAGCTGGCTATCTTTCAGAGTCTGTAAGGCCACTCTGAGATGTTGTGCATGCTCCTCCTAACTGCAGGAGTAGGTCAATATGGAAACAATGAAGACTACAACGAACAAGTCTAAATAAGGCACGAACACCTCATGCGTATGCACATATCCATGACTCTGAAGTCTGGCCATAAGAGTTGTTCTTAAATTACAACATTGTCAATTAACCCCGTTATCAAATATCTTATTCCAAAATCCCACTTTACTCAGAATGAGGTATCGTGACCTCGTGATTATTTTCCCGAATTAATGCGTCATATTTATCCTTACCTGGTGCTCGTCTCAAGGGCTAAGCTCAACGGTTTCAAAATAGAAATGGCTAAATATGAACAGAAACTATACAAGAGTTGTCAAATAGTCCTAACGGGCATGACTCTTATTTACGAATGCAATACGAAAATATTAATTTCATAAAAGAAGAATTTTAAACACATAGACTCTTACTACCAGGACCCAGTCCTCATATGATATCCACCGCAGCTTGAAGCTCGGCTTAGAAATATTTCACATTATGCCAAAAATTGGAGGATCTCATCCTCAACTCTGAATCACAGTGCTTGCACACCATATCATCTGAAATTTTTCATTTCCTTTCTTTCTTCCTTTCAATAATTGTCCGTCAAAGATAATCACGACATAAAATAAGCCCTCATACTGATAGGGAGCACAATTAACGATTAAAATTAGTTATCCCGAAAATTATATCAAAACCCACTGTAATAAGTAATATAAAGTCACTCTTAGCCTCATGGATATTTTAGTGACTAACACCTAATAATAGGGATGTCTATCCTCATGTAATATCTCAACGTGAGTATTTCCCTAAGTAGGTTTGATGATTACGATGCTCGCTCATGAATGGAGCATGTTAAAAGGACTCGCCTAAATTTTCTTTCAAAAACCAAATTAAATTAAGGGAAAAATTATTCTGTCTATAACAATCTGAATTATACGTGTGATGACCACATTTGGTGTAGTGACCTCCCTCATATCATAAAAATTATATCAATGGTCGGGTCTCCACCTCTAGGATTTTCACCTCCACCTCTAACATCATAACCTCTACATCTGGCTGGCCATGTAGGATAATTATTAACCGCAATGGAGCGTGTAGCCTGAGTGCTTTCCTAAAATTGTATTTCTCCAATATTCCACATTCACAGCAATTCCTTTAAGGATCAGTTAACTTATTGCTCATGGCAATATATATTCGGACACAGTCATTGTGACCTGGTACAACCGTTCAGATCGCACATACCACATATTGCAGAGAATCTCGGGGTGACGTCTTCATAACATTTTCTAAAAATAGAGTTTAGTAGATAGCGTTGCATTGGCCGACTTGCCCTCTTGGTAATCTTGTCACACACATTGATGGCCAATTTCCTTTTTTGCTATGTTGGCTTAACACTGTTGAGCTACCCCGTTTACTCACAAACTCTTCGTTATTCTTCTGGGGCGATTTCTTACCCCATGAAATGAACCAACCTTAAATATGTATAAATTATTTAGAGGACATTTCTATACCATATATATATAGTCCAATAACTCACCATATTTGTCCTTCACAACTCCAACACATCGACCGGACGTCAAGGTCCGTTGAAACCCAACACGATTTATTAGGTGATCTCCTAATATAATTGCATCTTCCGTTGGGGCCATAACGGATGTGGTAAATACATTATCTTCCCACTATTTCTGTGTGCCTTCTGTAGCACAGTAAAATGAACTCCTCGCATTCGACTATTCCCACGTTCTGTAATTCCTCATAAGAACCGTCAAGCACAATCTCGTGGGTTCTCAAAAGATGCACCGCTGAAGGTGGTAGCGAAGACTTTGGTGAAACCTATCCGTCCTCCGTAAAACTTTTGAAGGCATAGTTGATCTATCACCAGCCTGTGCCATTGTTCGGCTGGATAAGCAGTACGTGACTACGCCATTCGTGGGAAGACAAGAGTGGAATTTTATCTTAACACTTTGAAGAACAAATTCGCACGATAAGAAAGAACAAATAAGAGACTCTTTCCTAACTCAATAGACTCTGGAGGACAAGTACAGACGTCTCCGTACCTACCTCTCAAACTCCACTAATGTTGTACGGGTACTCTAAGACCTATAGGAACCTAGAACACCGTGCAAAGCTGTGACTACCCGGCCCATCGTCACGGGAATTACCACCCCGTTATGTTGAAATTGTATGTTTTATGCTTTTATATCAGTGTTAAAGTCTATCGGGTGAGTTAGGAGTGAATTGGATTGAAAATGAGGCATATAGCCTTTGTGAAGGAAACTTGAATAAGGAAAGTCAACCCGGAGTTGACTATTTGGTTAGAGGGCTCGGAATCGGATTCTGATGATTCGGTTAGTTCCGGAAGGTAATTTGTGACTTAGGAGTGCGATTGGAATTGAATTTGGAGGCCCGGTGTAGAAATAGGCTTGAATTGGCTAAGGTTGAATTTTGGCGAAATCCGAACGGTAGGTGATATTTTGATCCGGGGGTCGGAATGGAATTCCGACAATTTTTGTAGCTTCGTTATGTGATTTTGGATATGTCCGCAAATTTTCAGGTCATTCGGACATCGTTTGATCGGGTTTTGGATTGAATGTTAGTTTTGAAAGTTTTGAAGAAACTTAGGCTTGAATCCGTGATTAATTGGTGATTTTGATGTTTAGTATGGTGTTTTTATGATTGGAACAAGTTCGTATCATGTTTTGGGGTACGTTGGTGGTTTTCGTTGGGGTCCCGGGGGCCTCGGGATGATTTCGGGGGTCCAAACGGACCATTTCTTCTATTTTTGAACTGCTGTTGGCTGCTGGTTTTGTTGCAGACGGATGCTCTACGCGATCGCATAGGGTCATTGCGATCGCATAGAATGATGGAAGTGAGCCCCAGAGTTGTTCTATGCGATCGCGTAATAGGAGATGCGATCGCATAGGTATGGAACCTGGCACTCTGCGATCGCAGGGTCACTGGTGCGATCGCATAGGGTAAAATGATCCGGGGTGCCTAAGAAGCTTATTGTTCTATGCGATCGCGTGGTCAGTCTGCGATCGCATAGTAGTAATTTGGAGCCTGGGTGAGATGTTCTATGCGATCGCGGAGAGGTAGTGCGATCGCATAGCCTTAATTATTTCGAGCTATCATTTGTTCTACGCGATCGCAAGGATGGGATGCGATCGCATAGTGTAAACGGCCCAGGCAGTGAATTAAAACCAGAAACATTTCACATACGGGTTCATTAACCCAAAACTCCATTTTTGAGTTCCAAGAGGAGAAATTGACGGGAGATTGCTGGGAAATCATCGGGGTTTCGTTGGAGGTAAGTTTTGTGGCTTAATTACATCATTTTAACATGAAATCCTTGGTTAATTCTCTGTAAATGGGAGATTAAATGTGGGTTTGAGCCCTAAGCCTAAATTGAAGAAAAACACCGATTTGAGTGGGCAAACGGAGTCCGATTTTGGTAAATTTTATATGTATGGACTCGTGGCGAGACGAGGGTTCCGGAAATGTGAATTTTGTAAATTTTCGGAATGTGGGCCCGGGGCTCGGGTTTTGACAACTTTGGGAATTTTGATGTAAATTGAGTTATTTCGAATGGGTTGTGTTTAATTAGCCTATATTGATGTATTCTCATTGATTTTGAGCAGATTCGGCATTCAAGGTGATTGAATTGCGAGGCGAGCGCAAGGCGGATTAAGGCTTCTATCGGATCGAGGTGAGTGGTAGTAGTAAATAATGTACCGAGGGTTCGAAACCCCGGTATACCACTTTGTGACGCTGTATAGCGGCGAGACACGCACACTCTTGAGAGTGCGGGGTCGATCATGAACTGGAGACTATATATTAGTCCGACCTGTTGATACTGTATTATTGGCTATTCTAGAGCCGTCGAACCTCCTTCTCGGATGGTTGCATATATATATATATATATTGTGATAATGGCCACTCTTGAGCCGAGGAACCCCCTTCTTGGGCGGTTGAGTATACATGTGGGCCGTGAGCCACTTATTGGATCCCGCGAGGATCGTTATCATTGTCTTATCACATAGACATGCTAGTTTACTACTAGTCCGCAGCTATTTTTGTTAGTATGCTAAATTCCAATCTCTGGAACTTGATATTACCGTTTTCCAACTGAAAAATGATAAAAAGAGTTTTCAAAAACTACTTTTGAGCCTCGCGAGGCTGTATCTGCATATTAGCTGACTAGTAGTGGATCGGGCTGCACGCCGCAGCGAGATATATGTTGGATCTGACTGCACGCCGCAGGAATATCTCTATGAGATGTGCTTGGGCTGTAGGAGCCCCTCCGGAGTCTGAACCCCCACAGTGAGCACGGGTACCCAAAATTGGAGTCGGCTACACGCCGTAGCGGTCATATCATGCATTGCATTGCATTTAGCTACATCTGCTAGCTGTTATGCTATTTATTGGTATTTGTTAGAACAGGTACAATGAAGATTGATTCTATGACAGGGTAGCCGATTATAGCTTTACATAGTGTTTTATTGCGGATTTCTTATCTGCGCTGTCTTACCCTTGTTTATTACCACTGAGTCTGGCAGTACTCATTTTACTCCCCGCACCTTGTGTGCAGATCCAGGTACCTCTCAGCAGTGATCCAGTAGCTGTGCGAGGCGACATCTGTGGGATATACGAGGTAGCTGCAGAGTCCGCAGGACCCGATATTCTTTCCTACCGTCTTTTGATTTTGTATTGACATTTCTTTCCGCACTTGGTATCTTGTAAACCTTTATACACTCATGTTCAGTAGAGGCTCATGACTCTTGACCCTTGGTCTATGGGAGTTGATGTATTATGGGACTTGGTTTCCCGTTTTCGTTATATGTATCACTGTTATTTCGTAAATTAATATGCTTAAATGGGCTAAAGAGAGCTTCTAGCCCCGTGGTTGATGTTGATTGGTCAGGCTGGCTTAGCAATGTGTCGGGCGCCATCACGACCGGATTTGGGGTCGTGACAAGCGGTGAGGTGCCACACAGGTAAATCTAGATGATGATGGGGTATTGAAATTGCAGGGTCGAGTTTGTGTGCCCAATGTCGAAGGGATTCGAGAGTTGATCTTGAACTCTGTCGTGCGATCTTGTTGTTCTGAGAACTGAACTTCTATATTCTATTCTCCCGCAGATGGCGAGAACGCGAGCATCAGGACGAGTTGGACGACCTCCATTGCCACCTGTTAGAGGCCGTGGGCGCGGTCGTGCTAGAGTTAGAGGTAGGCCGGCTGAGGCAGTGCCAGCTGACCCGCCTGTTGTACTAGTTCAGAAGCAGCCCCCAGTGGTTGATGCTCCAGCAGCCCCAGTTCAGGGCCAGACTATATCTATTGCTATTCCTGGTCTTCAGGAGACTCTTGCTCAGATATTATCAGTGTGTTCCGGTTTGGCTCAGGTAGTTTCAGCTACCGCTACTGTAGCGACATCTCAGTCAGGGGGTGGTCAGCAGACCCCTGCAGCTCGCACACCCGACCCGGTTGTTCAGGGACTTCAGACGCCAGAGGCGGTCCCCGCTCAGGTGGTTGCACCGGTTATTCCTCCAGCCGCACTAGCTCCAGCTCCAGAGCATATGGTTCAGGCTATGCCCGACGACGAGCAGCGTCGTCTTGAGAGATTTGGTAGACTTCAGCCACCCCATTTCAGTGGCGCTGAGGGCGAGATGCCCAGGGTTTCTTGGATAAGTGTCGAAAGATGCTGCGTACGGCTGGTATTCTTGAGTCCAGCGGAGTTTCATTTACTACATTTCAGTTCACCGGTCCCGCATTTGATTGGTGGGAGGAGTTTGAGAGGCGTAGGCCTGCAGGAGCAGCACCTCTCACATGGCAGCAGTTCTCTACTCTCTTTCTAGAGAAATATGTACCTCAGTCTCGTCGCGAGGAGCTACGTCGCCAGTTCGAGTGGTTGGTTCAGGGCGACATGTCCGTGACCCAGTATGAGCTCAGATTCACACAGTTGGCTAGGCATGCCACATGGATGATCCCCACCGATAGGGAGAGGATCAGGAGGTTCATCGATGGCCTCAACTACTCTATCCGTATTCTTATGACCAGCGAGCGAGTTCTGTCATCATCGTTTGAGCAGGTTGCTGATATAGCACGCTCCATTGAGGCGGATCGTCGCCGAGAGAGAGAGAGAGGAGCGGGAGGCCAAGAGGCCTCGTGGTTCGGGCGGTTTCAGTGGTGCTCCATCTAGAGGGCATTCCCAGCAGAGCAGAGGTCGCTCCTCTAGACCTCCTTATTCAGGCCGCCCAGAGCAGAGCGGAGGTTCTTATGGTCGTGGTCGACAGGGGTTTCAGCAGGTCAGTCATCACTTAGTGCCCTCCCAGCCCAGAGTGCAACACCTACTTCTCCAGCACCAGGTGCATGTTATGAGTGTGGTGAGTTTGGCCACATGAGGAGACATTGCCCTCGACTACGTAGGGGCAGGACTCGGCAGAGGGATCAGCCCTCCTCTTCAGCACCATCTCAGTCTAGTAGAGGTGGAGGTCAGTCTTCTCGTGGTCGCCCCAGGGGCGAGGAGAGGTCTGGTGGAGGCCAGGCACGGTTCTATGCACTTCCTGACAGGCGTGATGCAGTTGCCTCCGATGCAGTGATTACAGGTATCATTTCCGTCTGTCACGGAGATGCCTCTGTTCTATTTGATCCAGGGTCCACATATTCTTACGTGTCCTCTTATTTTGCACATCATTTGGGTGTGACTCGTAGTAGTCTTGATTTACCTGTTCATGTATCCACCCTCGTGGGTGATACGATTGTTGTGGTTCATGTCTATAGATCCTGTGTTATATCTATTGGGGGTCTGGAGACCCAGGCAGATTTGTTATTGTTGGGAATGGTGGACTTTGATGTTATATTGGGTATGGACTGGTTGTCTCTGTATCATGCTATATTGGACTGTCATGCTAAGACAGTTACGTTGGCCATTCCGGGTATTTCTCAGATTGAGTGGCGGGGTTCGACCGATTTCGTCCCTAGCCGTGTTATTTCATTCTTAAAGGCTCAGAAGATGGTTGAAAAAGGGTGTTTATCGTACTTAGCTTTTGTGAGAGATGTGGGAGCTGAATCTCCTAACATTGATTCTGTACCTGTTGTGAGGGACTTCCCAGATGTATTCCCCTCAGACCTACCGGGCATGCCACCGGACAGGGATATTAATTTTGGCATTGACTTGGTGCCGGGCACTCAGCCCATATCCATTCCTCCTTATCGAACGGCACCAGCCGAGTTGAAAGAACTAAAAGAGCAGCTTCAAGAACTTCTGGATAAGGGTTTCATCCGTCCTAGTGTGTCTCCGTGGGGTGCACCGGTATTATTTGTTAAAAAGAAAGATGGTTCCATGCGGATGTGTATTGATTATAGGCAATTGAACAAAGTGACAATGAAGAACAAGTACCCTCTGCCGCGCATAGATGATTTGTTTGACCAATTACAGGGTGCAAGGGTGTTTTCTAAGATCGATCTTCGTTCAGGCTATCATCAGCTGAAGATCAGAGACTCAGATATTATGAAGACTGCATTCAGGACCCGATATGGTCATTATGAGTTTCTTGTGATGTCGTTTGGGCTGACCAACGCCCCAGCAGCATTTATGCATCTGATGAACAGTGTGTTCATGCCTTATTTGGATTTATTTGTGATTGTGTTCATTGATGACATTCTAGTCTACTCCCGTAGTCAGGAGGAGCATGCTCAGCATTTGAGTAGTGTGTTGCAGAGATTGAGAGAGGAGAAGCTATATGCTAAATTCTCCAAGTGCGAGTTTTGGCTCGAGTCCGTAGCATTTCTGGGACATGTGGTGTCTCGTGATGGTATTCAGATTGATCAGAAAAAGATAGATGCGGTGCAGAGTTGGCCTCAGCTATAGAGATTAGGAGTTTTCTTGGCTTGGCGGGATATTATCGCCGGCTTGTTCAGGGATTTTCATCCATTGCTTCTTCATTGACTAAATTGACCTAGAAGGGTGCACCATTCGTGTGGTCGGATGAGTGCGAGGAGAGCTTTCAGAAGCTCAAGACAGCTTTGACCACAGCTCCAGTGTTAGTATTGCCATCAGCTTCAGGTTCATATACCGTTTATCGTGATGCCTCGAGAGTGGGGATAGGTTGTGTGTTAATGCAGGAAGGTAAGGTAATTGCTTATGCTTCTCGGCAGTTGAAGCCACATGAGAAGAACTATCCTGTTCATGACTTGGAGCTAGCCGCCATTGTTCATGCCTTGAAGATTTGGAGGCACTATTTGTACGGTGTGTCTTGTGAGGTGTATACCGACCATCGTAGTCTCCAACACTTGTTCAAACAGAAAGACCTTAATTTGAGACAGCGGAGATGGCTTGAGTTGCTGAAGGATTATGACATTACTATATTATATCATCCGGGGAAGGCCAATGTGGTGGCCGATGCTTTGAGCTGGAAGGCGGTCAGTATGGGGAGCTTGGCATATATTCCAACCGAGGAGAGGCCATTTGCTTATGATGTTCAGGTGCTAGCCAATCGGCTAGTGAGGTTAGATATTTCGGAGCCCAGCAGGTATTGGCTTGTGTTGTATCTCGGTCATCTCTATATGATCGTATTCGTGAGCGCCAGTATGATGATCCACATTTAGCTATCCTGAGGGACAGAGTTCAGCATGATGATGCTAGAGATGTCACCATTGATAGTGACGGCGTATTGAGGATGCAGGCCGGATATGTGTGCCCAATGTTGATGGCCTTCGTGAGTTGATTCTGGAGGAGGCCCATAGCTCGCGTAATTCTATCCATCCAGGAGCCGCGAAGATGTATCAAGATTTGAAACAACACAATTGGTGGAGAAAGATGAAAATGGACATTGTCAGACATGTAGCACGGTGCCTCAACTGTCAGCAGGTTAAGTACGAGCACCAGAGGCCCGGTGGTGTATTTCAGCGCATTGTTATTCCCGAGTGGAAATGGGAGAGAGTCACTATGGATTTTGTTACTGGACTCCCTCGGACAGCGAGGAAGTTTGATTCTGTATGGGTGATTGTGGATAGACTGACCAAGTCAGCTCACTTCGTTACAGCTAGTACTACCTACTCATCGGAGCGGTTGGCATCGATCTTTATTCGAGAGATTGTTCGATTGCATGGAGTCCCAGTGTCTATCATATCCGACAGGGGTACTCAGTTCACTTCTCAGTTTTGGAGAGCATTTCAGCGAGAGATGGGTACGCGGGTTGAGTTGAGTACAGCATTTCACCCCCAGACAGACGGACAGTCCGAGCGCACTATTCAGATCTTGGAGGATATGTTGCGAGCTTGTGTGATTGATTTTGGTGGTTCGTGGGATGAGTTCCTACCACTTGCTGAGTTCGCCTACAACAACAGTTATCAGTCGAGTATTCCGATGGCCCCGTATGAGGCATTGTATGGCAGACGGTGTAGATCTCCCGTCGGATGGTTTCAGCCTACTGAGGATAGATTGATAGGGACTGAGTTAGTTCAGGATGCTCTAGATAGAGCGAAGTTGAACGAGGAGAGGCTTCGCACAGCACAGTCTTGCTAGAAGAGTTATGCAGACCATAGAGTTCGAGAGTTGTCTTTCCTGGTTGGTGATAAGAGTATTGTTGAAGATTTCACCTATGAAGGGTGTCATGAGGTTTGGGAAGAAAGGAAAGTTGAGTCCCAGGTACATTGGTCCTTTTGAGATACTTAGGAGAGTCGGAGAGGTGGCATATGAGTTGGCCTTGCCGCCCAGCTTATCCAGCGTTCATCCAGTATTCCATGTGTCTATGCTCCGGAAGTACATTGGAGATCCGTCTCATGTATTAGATTTCAGCACCATTCAGCTTGACGGTGATCTATCCTATGATGTGGAGCCTATTGCCATTTTGGGACGTCAGGTGAGAAAATTGAGGTCTAAGGAGATTGCATCAGTTAAGGTTCAGTGGAGAGGTCGACCCGTGGAGGAGGCCACTTGGGAGATCGAGCGGGAGACGCGGAGCAGATATCCTCACTTGTTTGAGACTTCAGGTATGTTTCTTGACCCGCTCGAGGACGAGCATTTGCTTAAGAGGGGAGAATGTGACGACCCGGCCCGTCGTCACGGGAATTACCACCCCGTTATGTTGAAATTGTATGTTTTATGCTTTTATATCAGTGTTAAAGTCTATCGGGTGAGTTAGGAGTGAATTGGATCGAAAATGAGGCATATAGCCTTTTTGAAGGAAACTTGAATAAGGAAAGTCAACCCGGAGTTGACTATTTGGTTAGAGGGCTCTGAATCGGATTCTGATGATTCGGTTAGTTCCGGGAGGTGATTTGTGACTTAGGGGAGCGATCGGAATTGAATTTGGAGGCCCGGTGTAGTTTTAGGCTTGAATTGGCGAAGGTTGAATTTTGGCGAAATCCGAACGGTAGGTGAGATTTTGATCCGGGGGTCGGAATGGAATTCCGACAATTCCTGTAGCTTCGTTATGTGATTTTGGATATGTCCGCAAAATTTCAGGTCATTCGGACGTCGTTTGGTCGGGTTTTTGATCGAATGTTAGTTTCGGAAGTTTTGAAGAAACTTAGGCTTGAATCCATGTGTAATTGGTGATTTTGATGTTTAGGATGGTGTTTTTATGATTAGAACAAGTTTGAAACGTGTTATGGGGTATGTTGGTGGTTTTCGTTGGGGTCCCGGGGGCCTCGGGTTGATTTCGGGGGTCCAAACGGACCATTTCTTCTATTTTTGAACTGCTGTTGGCTGCTGGTTTTGTTGCAGACGGATGCTCTATGCGATCGCATAGGGTCATTGCGATCGCATAGAAGGATGGAAGTGAGCCCCAGAGTTGTTCTATGCGATCGCGTAATAGGAGATGCGATCGCATAGGTATGGAACCTGGCACTCTGCGATCGCAGGGTCACTGGTGCGATCGCATAGGGTAAAATGATCCGGGGTGCCTAAGAAGCTTATTGTTCTATGCGATCGCGTGGTCGGTCTGCGATCGCATAGTAGTAATTTGGAGCCTGGGTGAGATGTTCTATGCGATCGCGGAGAGGTAGTGCGATCGCATAGCCTTAATTATTTCGAGCTATCATTTGTTCTACGCGATCGCAAGGATGGGATGCGATCGCATAGTGTAAACGGCCCAGGCAGTGAATTAAAAACCAGAAACATTTCACATACGGGTTCATTAACCCAAAACTCCATTTTTGAGTTCCAAGAGGAGAAATTGACGGGAGATTGCTGGGAAATCATCGGGGTTTCGTTGGAGGTAAGTTTTGTGGCTTAATTACATCATTTTAACATGAAATCATGGGTTAAATTTCTGTA